>CAIGRS010205439.1:0-11050 GCA_903798395.1 Fraxinus floribunda | reverse complement strand
GATCAACCACCCACAAAAACGTACCAGACATTTGGTATTTATAATAAGAGGTATTTGGTAGTATATGATAGATAAAACTCTTAAAAAATGCAAACTAAAGTTTATCGGAAACATCGTCGCTCGAGCACCAAGCTAGCGAGAGGTGTGTCACTCAAGCGAGAGGTGGGTGACAGGCCTATGACAATGATTTTGCTTTTTTCGCTCGAGCATCAATTTGGCAAAGGTTAGCGTAAATTTGGTGACTCTTTCTCCTTATTTAATACTCGGACCCAAAGAATCCTAGTTCATCTATACAACCCTCCAAAAGACTNTCCTAGTTCATCTATACAACCCTCCAAAAGACTCATTGACTTTTATAACAATTCTATTCTTTTATAATAATCATTTTGTCTAAAGAATTGTCAGTACGACATAAAACCTAACATTATGTCAACTTATTATCATATACAGTGCATGCGAATGCAAGATCAAAAGTTGTGGCGACAGAAATTTCGAAAAGTCGGTTCATTTAAATTACTGTGATTTTTGTGTAGGTATATCATTCAACCTGGTGAGTATACATATATATTTTTCTGCATTAACAAGGTTAAATGTACAAAATTTTGGACACTTGAGTTGACAGAGAATTGTGAGGTTCAATTGTCCCAATTAGATTGCTTTGTTCTTTTGTGTTTATTGAATTCAATTAACATCACATCTAAGCTGTACTGATGGTGACCAAAGAAATACGTGGTCGTGATTTATTGATAAATCTTTCTAATTTGATAAGGGCCTGTTTGGTTGTATTTCTACTTTTACTTATACTTCTTATAGAAGAGAAGAAACTCTTCTAACACTTTTAAAAAATTATCCAAGCATATTTAAAACAATTTCTTAATCTTAGAGCAGTTTTTTTATTTTTCATAATTTATAGTATATTAAATATCACATCAAGTAAGAATAATTTTTTGGACAATCCTAGTTCTACTATAATTCAATTATTTCAATAATACATTATTTTTGTTTTTCAATATGTATTTCATTTATTTAACAATTTAGTTACCATCAATGTATATTTACATTTAAAAGATTTATTTCATCTGTATACTTTCATTAATATATGAATCACTATTATTAATTCTCAATTTATTAACATTCATTTAATTAATATTTATCTTTATTTATGCATTTCAGTATTAATAATTTTAATTATAAGTTAATTAGAATTTCACATTTAAGAATGTCATTATTCACGTTCATGTATACTAATTAACATCTAATTTTAATTAATTAGAAATTAAATAAACGACTTAACATTTATTATCATATATATATTTTCTTATATTAATTCTAAATTAATGAATTAACATTTACACATATTCAAATTACTTTTACAATACTTATAATGCATTGATTAGTTCCGTCAAATGAGGTTTTGCTTATTAAATTTTACACCTCTGCCTTTTCTGAAACTTACAAAAATGTCCCTGAAGTTAAAATAATTTTTTTTTTCTATTTACACTTGAATATATGGAGAGAAGACGGTATTTTTATTTTCTACACCTTCAATTTCTGCCTTAGTTGCCAAAGCTGATCGAACAAATAGATTGACATGGAAAAAGTTGATAGCATGTCCATTTGAAACAAAGGAATTGTAGGTGGAAAAAAATGGAAAATCTTTAGAAGGCTTTCACTGATGAAAATTTCACGCATTTTGGTAAAGTGTGACCTCGTAAATATCCCTCTTTTTTATTATGAGAATTGAGAAGAATATTTTAATAGGACTATTTCTCCTTTTTTTTGTTCAAATCTTTGTAAAAATTCTAATTGAAAAGAATCTAATCTAGTTTGAACGTTCATGCCCATAGTCAAAACTTTTAAGACGTTTCTTTCTTGCTAAAAACTTCATTGCCACATTTTATGATGCTTTCAAATAAGGAGGTGATATATCTTGGAAATTCATATTATTTTAGTTGTTCATCAAGAAAAAGAAAATTAAAGTACCAAACTGAAACAATTTTGAAACTTGAGGGTTCAATTAGTTAAAATTGAATAAGCTGAGAGTAAATTAAGATATTATCGATAAGCCCAATTCTAAAACTTTAAAAATATCTCTTTTTTCGAGAAAACCGTGTTATATATGTAGAATTTCGACCCATACGAGAATTGACAAACTGAAACTTTAAAATTAACGTTATTAATGGTTAATCCAAAATTGTAATTTCCATATTTTTAGCCTCTCTCCAACTTGCAGTACACACACTTAACCCGCATCGACTGTGAGTAGTACAACAATTGACCCAAAATTCTTGCACCAAGTTGGATTTATAACAAGAAATGTTCGTTGAATCATTGTCAATACCCTAAACAAATGGCTCGATATTTTCTGATTCTCGTGTTTACACTACTCTTCCTCGTTGTCTCTGCCTCCGCACACGGCGGAGATTCCGACTCCGACTCCGACTCCGACTCCGATTCGCCATCGGATAAGCCCAAATTGAGATCTCGGTCTCTGATTCTGGTGAAAATATGGTGCCTGATACTGGTGTTTGTTGGGACTTTTGTAGGGGGAATTTCGCCCTACTTCATGAAGTGGAACGAGGGTTTTTTGGTAACTGGGACGCAATTCGCTGGTGGGGTTTTTCTGGGAACTGCTTTGATGCATTTCTTGAGTGATTCTAATGAGACATTTGGGGACTTGACTGAAAAAGAATACCCATTTGCATTTATGTTGGCAAGTGCTGGATATTTGTTAACTATGTTGGCTGATTCTGTTATTTCTTATGTTTATGGGAAAAAGAAGAACAATTCTGATCCTCAAATACAAGGTATATCAATTTTTTTCTGTTATTTGTATCGAATTGTGAAAAATATATGCAGAATCGGATTCATCAAAGAAATTTGGTTGTTAATATTAAAATTCTGTTTTATAGAATTGTAAGAGGGAAATTTGGAGTACTAGGGCCCCGTTTGGCAGCTCTTCTACGAGAAGCAAAAGCCTGCCAAACCGGCTCTAATTGTTTGATAGTATCCAATTTTCCCAACATGTAGATACAAGAAGAATTCGATTGGCTTTTGAGCTAATAGAAAGTGTCCCACATCTCGAAATTTATGCTTTACGGCAAGATTGTTGGCCTTTCAAGAAAACTATGATTTTAAGTGTGACACTTAAACAGAGACAAATTCATTTTTCTTTACTAAGAATTAGAAGAACATAAGAACTTAGATAGGTTTCCTTTGATTTTACGAATCAAGCTTGAGTAAGAGCAATGTATTGCTTTACATAATCCGACTATGGATGTTTTATCTATGTTTCTTTACTGCTGCAGGTTACGAAAAAGGTTCCATTACCGAAATACCTTCACGCTCGCAGTTGCAGGTGAGTTAGCAGAGACTCTACACACAATTCCTCAATGGTGTTCTTAGTGGATTTTGATTACATTTTTTCTGCGATCCTATATCAGGTTGAGACCGGTACTGAAGAAAATCTAGCTAAACATTCCCCCTTGAGTGCTACTTCACTAGGAGATAGCATCTTGTTAATTGTCGCACTGTGTTTTCACTCCGTGTTTGAGGGTATTGCGATTGGAGTAGCCGAGACAAAGGCAGATGCTTGGCGAGCCCTTTGGACCGTCTGTCTACACAAGATATTCGCTGCAATTGCAATGGGGATAGCTCTTCTTAGGATGATTCCAGATCGTCCCCTATTATCTTGTGTAGCTTATGCTTTTGCATTCGCCATATCAAGTCCAATCGGTGTTGCCATTGGAATTATAATAGATGCAACGACGCAGGGTGCTGTAGCTGACTGGATTTACGCCATATCTATGGGGCTGGCTTGTGGGGTTTTCATCTATGTGTCCATTAACCATTTACTGTCAAAGGGTTATAAGCCTCAAACATCGGTTTCAGTCGATACGCCACACCATAAGTTTTTGGCCGTGTTGTTCGGTGTCGGGGTTATTGCGGTCGTAATGATTTGGGATACTTGAGCTTCCTTTGATGTTTCTTGAGTCCATGTAAACACGAGTGGTATTTACAATTTTAATTCAAACAGGTCTATCAAAGGTGATCGATTCAGTAAAGTTCAGTTTAGATACTTTGTGATATTGATATTTACAATGGAGGTCATTGAACTTTCACCCTAATTGCAATAGGATCATTGAACTTCAATTTCAAGCAATCAAGTCACTAAACTTTTAATTTAAAATAATTCATATTACTCCATTTAATTTCCTATTGTGTGCATAATGGAATTCATTCACATGTATGTCAAAATGGAGCTGAGATTTGTTGTCCATCCAATTACAAATTGATATATCATTAAAAATTAAAATTGATATTAAGGTTGGAAAATTAAAATTGATGACAACTTTAATTTTTCCTGATATGTCAATTTGCAATTAGGTAGACGGTAAATTGGACAGTAGATTTCAACTCGTTAAAACTAACGAAATTGCTAATGCGTTCATCGCAGCCATCAAATTAAAAGCCACCTCAATTTACTATTTATTTATATTTAAAATTATTTTTTAAATACAATTTTGATTTAAGAACATATAATATTAAAATAAAAAATAAGATTTGAAGTGGAATCCACAAGTGGGGAATCCCCACCACATCCCGAGGTGAGACGGGGACAGGATAATTAAGAAGAATTATGTTAGACGTATATTGTTGTTTACGTTAAGGTGACATCCCCCTATGTATCAAAATTTGGCCATAATGTGAAGGAATGTTGGGAAAATCAAAAGTTATGATGAGTGCCTTGTGAGGATGTCAAAGTTAATATAAAAAATAATTTACATATAGTATGTTTGAATTAAAAATCCCAAGTGTGGGGAAGTAGAGTGGGCTTTCCTTTTTACATATTATTTTTCGTTTAGAGGAATATTAGAACAAAATAGTTCCATTCATAAGATGAAAGTTTGGTGACAAGATACCACACACTTAAACATAGAGGACGTTTAGAGGAATATTAGAACAAAATAGTTCCATTCATAAGATGAAAGTTTGGTGACAAGATACCACACACTTAAACATAGAGAACTGCGCGTGCAATTATCATCTTCAATAATTGTATATCTGTAAATTAAAAAATGTTCTATAAGAAATACATTACCAGCAATGCTGATTGTCCCGGGATTAAATCCCGAGTCACACTTGAAATGACATTGCAAATCAATCGTTGTTGTAATTATCTACTTTATCATAATTACTATGAGGTAGACCAGTAGACAAGGAATTGAGTTGTGAAATGCAATGGATTCAATTAGAATACTGTCACTTATCATGGATGTGGATGTACTTTCCCTTAACATGTTCGTATCGAGTACTGAATCAATCAGTATACATGACAAAGAATTGGATGGTACAGGAATTGGTTTCCAGATAAGTTTTTAGAGCAATGCTTCACTACCAGAACCTCTACCAAATACTCACAAACAGGGAGGTGGGTATTTTCTTTTGACTTTTTTATTGAGATGGGTCCCACATGGGACCCGCCTCATGTGAGAGGCAAAGCAGCCTAATTCAAGTTTTTTATATTTCATCATGGTAGAACCTTTCGGGCCCTTTTGGTTGGGCTTTTGAAATAAAAGCTGATTATGAGACTAATAAGATACTTTTAAACACGTTTTAATAAGGGAACAATACATAAGTAAGGTATTAAGTATAACCCATTTCAAAATTAAGGATATATGTTTTAAATTTCAAAAATCAGGTTTTTATTAAAATTTATTTATGATTTAATTAATTAATTAATGATATATTTTATTAATTAAATATATTAAGGTTACAGATCTATGCAATTTGGTCACAGTTCAAAAAATTTCAAGGTCACAATTCAAGAAATTTATAGGTCACAGATTTGTTCATCATTCACAAATTAAAAATTTTAAAGTCACATTTTGTTCATCGGTCACAAATCACAAAATTTATAAATTACACAACTTATTTTATGGTTATAAAATATATTAAGTGATCACAATTTATCAAAATATTGATCACAAATTAATAAATTTTAGATCATATATTGTTTATTGGTCACAAATTAACCAATTTATCAAACGACCAAATAATATGTAACCACCACCAACTTGTGGTCACCACCTCATCGTTCCCTCCAGCAATACCATCGCCGCTAGAACCACCACCACCTCCCGACAGCAACACCACCTCAAACAAATCAGCACATCGCAAAAAAAACCACCACATCCTTGCGCCGATCCACCACCACCTCGACATGCCCACCGCCACCAACAAAATCACTGCACTTCCTTCGCTTCTCACAGATCTTACAGACCACCATTACCACCACAGATCCACCACTATGCTAGCACAATTATAGTCACCACCACCTCGCACACCAACAAAACCACCCACATCGCCACCACCTCGCACGCCAACACAGCCCACACCACTAGTAACACAGCCCGCCATCAACACACACCACCACCTCGCACCAGATCTAACCACAACTACACACATCACCAAAACTGTCGCTGTTAGAAGAACCACCACAACCACACATTACCAACACCTCGCCCGATCTAATCAACGGAGAGCACTGCGGCACTATCAACAAGCCATTAATAAAAAAAACTTGTTGTCCATTTGGCATCACCGCCATGGTTGGCCGATGTTGTAAAATCTAATATCCATTAACATGAACAAGACCTCCAACACCATTAGCACCGATTTCGTCTAACTCAGCGGTGGCTTCAAGGCGAAGAGAATGTGAGATGAGAGGCTTCGCGACGGAGAGAGGGTGAGATGTGATAATAGATAGAGGTAGTGGTGGTGCCGACGAGGTGGTGCTAGTGTGGTGGTGCCGATGGAATGGTGGCGAATAGAGAGAGAGGAGAGATAAAATAGGTCGGTAGTGAGAGAGAGTGGGGGAGAGAAAATGAAATTATTAGGGTTTGAAATTGTGTAGGAATGATTTAAATAAAAATTAATTTAAAAATCATTAATTAAAACCTGATTTATGTATTCAAGTTGATTTTGGATTTATGAAAATGGTATCTTAAAAACCCGTGAGGCTGTAATTTCCTCTTTTAATAATTTTATGTAAGTGTAGTGTCCAGTTAGAAGAGCTTTTAAATGAATTTGGTCAATGTGGGAAGCTTTTCTAAAATAAGTAGAAGTAAAAGATATCTTTATGATATTTTAAAATCTGCTAGGGATTGTCATCGTGATTTCTTAAATAAATGTTTAGCGGCAGCCGTAGGAAAACGAAGAAACGACTAAGTGAATTTCATTTAGTCTTTTACTAATTATTAAGTCGATCTGTTTACTATGTATATTGAGCCGTGGAACTAAGCAAATCTCTAACTTCACTTCTTTTAACCTTGGATATCTTGCATTCGCTGACAACGTTGCTCCCTTGTGTTACATAAGCAATACTGAACATGTTGCTCAATTTGAGTAACTTCTTTCTTATTTAAAGTAAAATCCTTGTCCTTTCCAATTTATATGCTTTAATTTTAATAATCTGGAAAGGCCATTTTGGTTCTCGGATGGGGCCTAAGCAGAAGATTAGAATAAAGTTAAGGTCGTATTGGGTACCTTTGATAGAAGACTCGTGCAAGTAGATTATGGATGCTGCAAAGACAACCAATGCAAAGACCATGGGTCCAGTACCATTACCAACCAAGAGGAGGATGTATTGTGTCCTCAAATCTCCACATGTACACAAAGATGCCATGTTCCATTTCGAAATTAGAACTCATCAGCATCTTATTGACATTCTTTACCGTTGTAAAATAAATAAGATACCATAATCGCTCTAATACCACATATTATGAAACCAACCACCGAATTGAGATGTTGAAATTATATGACATAATAATGAAGTATTTGATCACAAGTAAGAGAATAAAAAAAGACAAGAAAATATGGTAGAAGAGTTAGGAGATTTTATTGCACTAATAATAATAAAAAAATATAAAATTGATCTTAAAGTTCTGGTAATCTCTTTTCTCACACTATAAAATTGTATAGAAGAGTCTAATATTTATAGGGAATATGTAGGAGATGTCCAAACCTTCCTAATAGAGTTGTTGATGAAGTAGGATATCAAAAAATCGAGTCCAAAACAAATTTCAACTATCAATGTGATTCCAAAATAGAACTTCAACTTGATATAAGACTTCAATAGCATTCCAAACTATATTCTTCTTGACGGCACTTCAACAAGAAATTCGGGTTATACCCAAATTCTAACAATCTCCACCTTAACATGAATTCCACTGCAACAAACAAAACTCCAAAATATTATCCACTTGGGGAAAGAAAATCCGTCTGCAAAGAATAAACCGACTCTTCAACAATAACCAAAACTGATTTCTCCAACCAATACAAAATACTCCACCTCTTCTGATGAATCCGAGCACTACTTTGCAGAATTACCTCAGATTCTCAAAAAATCATAATAATTTTAAATTTACCAAATTGGGACGTAACATACCTCAAAGCAGAATCAAACCCAAATATTTTTAACGAAGACCCCTTGCTAGATTGTACACATTCTACTACGCTGAAAGCATGTTCAACAAAATCAGTATCCACATACATTTTACCATTGAGTCCATCCCTAGCAATTGAATACAATGACACAGCAAGTGATGGTGGCAAAGCAGTATTATCCATATCTCCTGAACTCCACTGAGCAATATTCTTCAAATTCGACCATTTACAAGCTCCTAAAGGTATTGTACTAAACTAAATGTCCACTACGGTACTGAACTTGTGCTAATTGACTCTTCTAGATTTTGCAGGACTCTACAAGATGTATAACTGAGACATTTTTTATCCCTCCAGTAGAACCTGGGCAACCTTACAAACCATAAAAGCTCTACCTCCACCAAAGAACTTATAACCCTTTGAATCAATGATAGACAACGAGATGAGATTTTTTTTTTCAAATTCAGAACATGTCGAACCTGGCTAAGTGCTCTAATTGTCCGATCCAATAGCTTTAAACTGCCATATCAATTCCAGCAACCCGAAAATTTGCATTGTTTTCCATAACCAGGACACCTTGGGAAATGGTTCATATGTAGTAAACAAGTCCTTATTAGGACATATATCAAATACACACGCTGAATTCAGAATCCAATCATCCTCTGGTTTGGACTCGATATCAGAAATAGCCAAGAGATCTCTTTCACTTACAATATTCTCTACGAGGTCTGCTTCACATGAAGTCTCTGATTACTTCCTATATCGACTTGCAGCCAACCTTTCTTTATTCTGCAATTTGTAGCAATCCTTTTTCAAGTGCCCCTTCTTCTTGCAAAAGTTACAAATCTAATTAGACTTCAATCCACCCCTTCCAGAATCACCATGAGCAACGAGACATTATCCACCTCTGAAACTAGATGCTTCATCTTTTCTTTTGAAAATAAAGCATCATATACCTCATCTATAGTGAGAGTATCACGACTATACAAGATCGTGTCTCTAAATGAATAAAACAAAGTGGGCAACGACCACAATATGACCAAATTCAAATCTTCTTCATCATACTTTACTTCCAAAGTTTTCAAATCAGCGACGATCTCTTTAAATACAGTCAGGTGATCTTCTAATGATCCTCCTTCTACCATTCGATGAGAGCATAAACGCTGCTTGAGATGCAACTTGCTTGTAAAAATTTTAGCCATGCACAATTGCTCCAATTTCAACCATAAAGCAGTTGCTGAACTTTCCTTCAAAACGTCATGAACAATGGTATTCGATAGATGAAGATGAATGTGAGAAACTGCATTCTTATCCTTCCGTAATTCCTCATTCGCGGTTAAAGCTGCGGGTATCTTGTCATTCTCAGCAACGCATCATTCAAATCCTGTTGTGCGAGTACTTCACGCATCTTAACCCGTCATAGCGAAAATCTAGTGCTCCGATCCAAAACGGAATGACATACTTCATGGAAGTCATCACGAACAAAAACCTCGAACAAATCAAACATCTTGCTCTGCGGAGCTGCTGAACCTAGACTCTAATACCACTTGTTGTAAAATAAACAAGATATCTGAATCGCTCTGATACCACATGTTATGAAACTAACCACTAGATTGAGATGTTGAAATTATATTGCATAATAATGAAATATTTGATCACAAGTAAAAGAATAAAAGAAGATAAAAAAAATGTGGTAGGGGAATTATGAGATTTTATTACACCAATAATAAAAGAGAAATATAAAATTGATCCTAAAGTTCCGGTAATCTCTTTTCTCACACTATAAAATTGTATAGAAATGTCTAATATTTATAGAAAACGTGTAGGGAATGTTCAAACCTTCCTAGTAGAGTTGTTGATGAAGTAGATATCAAAGAATCGAGTCCAAAATAAATTCCAACTCCCAATAGGATTCCAAAATAGAGTTTCAACTTGATATAGGACTCCAATAGCATTTCAAACTGAATTCTTCTTGACGTGTGCTTCAATTAGAATTCTTCAATTATTTCAACAAGGAATTCGAGTCACACTCAAATTCTAACATTTACCCAACAGCCCAAACAATAAACTCACTGATGCACTTGACTTTCCTGTCGGCGTGGATGTTGAGGTCAAGCTTTGATGATATTACTAGTGGTAATCTTCAATTTTTCTTAGATGTGAGACTAAAAGCTGAATTTAGGCAAATATTAGTCGGATATAAATTACTGTATAATAGTTAATATTGTGATGCTATATTACTTTCCCTGGATGTTAGCCTGCCTTTGCAAGTAAATTATTGTTCTGTCTATTGTTTTATGTCTTACATGATATTTTCTTAATTGGGTATTTGTTCCATTGATGACATTATTATTAAGTTCATTTCTGCATATTCTTTATATTGTTGAACATCAATTATCTATAGGAAAGTCAAAGAGAGGACGCAATTTATGGCTATTGGTATCTTCTTGTTACTTCTCATAATTCTTCTTGTTATGTCGTGTAGCCTATATATTGTTGTTACGTAGAGCCCCGTACGAGAATCAACCTTCGAGGTAAGTTCGTGAATAAGTATAGTTTATATATATATATATATCTATGTAACGGAATTTGTTGTTTCTAACAG
>CAIGRS010205430.1:0-20296 GCA_903798395.1 Fraxinus floribunda | reverse complement strand
TTTGATATATTGAGTTAGTGATGTGGTTCAGTATTTAGAAAATAGTTGAACATAGTAAGTGAAACTGAACAACCTCTATAGTACTGATCCATAGTACCAATATAGAGTAGTTTGGAGATGTTTGAGTTGTTACAAAGGAACATTGAGATGAGTAAGATTCCGTGCATCAAAATCTTGTGTGGATTGTCTAAAACCCAATGAAACGAAGACGAGATGAATGTTTTAAATTAAATGCTAGTTTTAGAAACTAAATGTCTAAAAGAAAAGGGGCATTGCATTAATCTTTAAGTGAATAAAAACATCTTTTTGAGTCTGTATAACTCGGATGAGTAATCCTGTAAGGCTAATTTAAAAACTGGTACTCTATGGTCATCTAATTTGAGAGTCATCGATCTAAAGCTTGCTACATGAGTTATATAGAAAGCAAATAAGAAGGTGTTTGAAGAAAAAAAAAAAGAAAAAAATGGAGAAAACATGAAAAATGAAAAGAAAAAAAATACACAAGTACATTGATTGACCTCCAAACATTCGGTTGATAAAATTACACCTTTGATGAGAAGCAAGTAACTTAGTTTAGTCTAATGGGTTGAAGCAATCAAAACTATAGGAGAATCTCAATTTGTTTAAATGTGAGCTTGTAATAGTGAGATCTATCTAAGCTAAGAAATGTTAAGGAATAGAATTGAAAAGTTCAAGTTAGAATGCACCTCGGGAAAATTGAGTGAAAATCATAAGTTTGGGGTGTGCGTATCTCTTAAGCAAAGTAATGATATATTTGACTGATGTGGGTCAGGTGTTGAGCTATTCACAATCTGAATATGTTGACATGAGTTTTCATACATACACGTCGAGGTAAGCATGTAATGGGTTGAGATTGATTTAGTTTTTGCATTGTTGTAAGTGTTCATTTGTTTGATTATTGAATTTCGATCCTTAGAAATAGTAGCATGTCAATCCATGTTTTGTGTAGAGTAAATCTACATTTTGTTTGAGGACAAAAAATAGTTCAATTTTGGGGGAGTTTGATAAGTGCATTTTTACGCACTTATTTTACAGTCAAAACATGAAAAATGTTGGTTAATATGGTGGAATATGACTTAATTCTATGCAATTTATGTTTTGCAAGACAAGATGATGAATGTAGTGGAATTTGGAAGAAATAAGGAAAAATGGATCAAAATGAAAGAAAGTGAAAGTTTATGGACTAAGTTGAAAATATTCAAAAGTTGGCTTGAAAGTCTAAATGGGGATTTGAAAGAGTTGTANGTAAGCTAATTTGTTGAAGACAATAGGCTTTGGATGAAGAATTGGAGAAAGAATGCAAAAATAACGAAAAATGGAAAAATTCAAAGTTTGAGGACCAAATTGAAAACACTCAATAGTTGATTCAGACCACAAGAAGATAATTTGAAGATTTCTAGGAGACAAGTGGATGTAATTGGAACTCAAAAAGGAATGTAATATGATCAAAATATTTTCAAAAACAATTTTCAATTTACACAAAATATATTCCAGATTTTTAGCCAAAAATTGAGATCCATTTTTGGCATAGTAAACATCCGAATTGGAAGAAATCTATTTCTAAGTTTTATCCCTTTTAAGTTATCTTTTCAACTCACTTTGAATTTCCTAAATTCGATTTTAGGAGAGAATCTTATGACCAAAATATTGACTGTTGTTTAGAGACAAAAAAAAAAAAAAAAATCTGCGCTCAAAGACAACTTTCCTTATTCGATTAGAATTCTTTTGAAAACTAATTTGGACGTGATTTTCATCCAATTTTCGACTCCTACAAATACCTAACAATAAAATACATATGGGGAATGCCTCGATACACTTTTCTCTCATCTTTTGGCTCAAGAACTCTATGAAAAATTAAACAATTTGGTAAAGCAAGGGATGAACTCATTGGATTTGGTGATTTCACGTCTTTTATTTATGTAGTTTCTTATTTTTTCTGTTAAAAAAATTCTAGGTTTAGATTTTTTTTTTAAATTTATTTTGAAATTGGTTTAATTCTTATTAGATTTTTCATAGACATTAGGCGTGCTTTTTCCATCGAACGACCGAAATACTTGTTGAATTTCAATTTCATTTATTTTATTGGTATAGTTATTTACTGTCTTATGCTTGATGTATATGGTCGATTGATATTCTGATTTCAATAAATAATTGTGGGAAATTGTTAGAGAAAATCTAGATTCTAGGGTTACATTTGAATTAAATTGGGGTTTAATGATAAATCTTTCGATTAGAGTGCCAGATGAAAGCCTCTAATTGAGTTATAAAAAATGAATAATTGACGTTGAATGATTCGATCCAATTGAGGAAATTTTGACGATTCATTGTTTTAACTCATTGATTTTAATTTCATTACTTGATCCATTGATATTTAAATTTTATTTCGAAAAATAAATCATTTTCAAACAATTCACCAAAAATCCTAATTTGTTGAACCCTTGAGTATTTTTTCATCTCCCTATGGAATCGACACCTTAAAACCGTGCTACAATTATCGTGTTATTCGTTGGGCGTAATCAGTGATTAATAATAGATGTTATATAGCTGCACTGCACACTACATAGATTCACGTTGGTTTACGCATAAAAAAATTAATGTTTTTAAAATAATTGAGTTCCCTTACATCGTTGACAATATATTCAATGCTATTACGAGTATTATTAGAGAAAATCATTGTGAGAGTAAAATTTATTCATTTAACATTTGACAAGGCTAGTGTTAATAAGTTAGTCATCGATAAATTGCGTATGGTACTACAGCCCGATTTTGGCGATTATTAATTTCATATTCGTTGTGTGTGTCACATTTTCAATTTAATTGTGCAAGATGGTTTGAAACATATTAAAAATGAAATTCAAAGAATTAAGGATGCACTTAATATATATCACAATTTCACCTAGTAGAAAATAAGTATTTGAGGATTTTTGTGCCAGATTTAGGGTGACGAATACAAAAATATTTGTTAGTGACGTAGAACATAGATGGCACTTCACTTATTTATTATTAAAATCATATGAAGGATTTTAACATTTTATAACTAAATTTTATAAAATATGCATATTAGAAACGGTGATGACACTATTTTGAATGTATCCAATTGGCTTTTAGCTTTTAAAATTAAAAAAAAAAAAATTGACAAGTTTTTATGACTTTTACAAATATTTTATCTGGAGTATACTATTTCACTATCTATATGGTGCTTAAACGTTTTATATCATTGCAAGGACTTTTCATAAATACAAAAATGACCACAATTTAATGAAATTATATATTCTTTGGAATTAGTGTTTAGAAAATATTGGAAAGACTTGTCTATGTTATTTCCTTTAGCATGCATCGTGGACCCCGATACAATTTATGAGGTGTACTAAATATGTAATTGATCAGATTCAAAAGCTTTAATTTTTCACACACCTATCACTTATAGAAATTTAGAAAAAAAACTCTGTGAAATGTATGAATTATATTCAAAATGAATGGGTGGAAATATTAGTCAGACACCCTCTACACCTACTCCTCTCTCTAATAATGAAGAAGACAAAGCTGAAATATTAAATTTATTTGAAGGCATTAATACAATAGTGGTATATCTATCGCATGTAATCAGATATCGAACGCAAGTCCAAATATATTGCTTGCTGAATTACTTGATTATTTTAATCATAATGTACCTAGCAATGCATCAATTAAAAAAAGTTCGGAAGAAGTAATTGACTTTTGTCGAAAGTATGAATGACGATAGCTAGTGGTTTTTGCAATTGCAAAAATGTCTACTGACACCTCAAATGAACTCTGCAACTTTGGAGTCTGCTTTTAGTGTAGGTAAGAGAGTTCTGTCGGAGGTTAGGAGCCGACTAAAAGAAAATATTTTGGAAGCATTAATGTGCGTGAAGGACTGTTAAGATGGTCATTTTCGACTGCAAGATAAATTGTCGAANAGGTAAGAGAGTTCTGTCGGAGGTTAGGAGCCGACTAAAAGAAAATATTTTGGAAGCATTAATGTGTGTAAATGATTGGCAAGACGTTCCTTTCCGACTGTAAGATAAATATGCCGAAATTTGTCATCAGGCAAGTGATATTTAATTTAACCAGATTAATAAAAAAATTTATTTTATAATACCCTTTTTGAATTTTTTTTAAAAATTGTACATGTTATAAGTTCGTGTACAATTTTTAGTTCCGTTTACTTCAAAGTTAAGTAGCCGGTTCCAAATTCGAATAAAAAGAAGGGCTTAATATAAAAATAAGGGGGGAGCTAGCGGGCCAGAGCTCGACTTGGCCCACGAGGAACGAGCCAAGCATTCCAAACGAGCCACGAGCTCGTGGGCAATAGGGCCGAGCCAAGTTTTATAATTATGTTTGAATGTATTCATGTGCGGGACTTGACCTATACTGGACTAATTACTATGGTACGTGTGTATATTTTCTATATTTACTTTGTCAAAATGTATAAAATTCATATAGTTAAAAACTATAATCCTAATTACTATGCACATACTGTATATTTACGTATATGCAATGTAAGATCATCTCCAATGATACATCAAATTTGGTGTAATAACTTTAATTGGTGCAACAACATTTACACCAAATTCGGCTTAAGATTATCTCCAATAGTACATCTATATCCTTTTAGATGTAAAATTTGGTGCTCAAAGCATCTCCATTTTTTACAGCAAATTTGGTGTAAGCATTGATAATGCTCTCAGAAGGTAGAAAAAAATATTGACAAGAATTAAATGGGGTTAATAAGTTAAGAATGAGGTCCTCAAGCAGTCGTTCCCTTTTTCCTATAATAGAATTGCATTTTGAATTTAACTTTATGACGACGAATGGTCATTTTGTTTGTAATTGCCATTGTAATGTAGCCTATGCTAATAATTTTGGAGGTGGTGAAAAACATTCAAGTAAAATTAGTGTTACATCATATTTAAAGTTTTAGCATCCCTAGAATTTTATGTTTCACTAAAATCCATCATTAAACTGGTCAAACACATTCTTATCTATATTATGAAGCTACAACCTATCCCTGAGTTTCTATTCACACATTCTATGAAATCTGCTTCTTAATTTATAATTTAAACACTCCCAAATTAAACAAGAACTTTAAAGACACAAGCTCTTCATTCTATGGAGTTGTTCTTTTTCAGTGACGAAGCTGGATTATCGCTTTGGGGGCAAAAAAAATAATAAAATAAGATATATAAGTATTATGTATTTTTAAAAAAAATTAAAATGTTGTGGGACGGTCGTGATCCCCGTCCCCTATGGCACCACTTCATTTTTAATTTCTTGTTGTTTACGTGAACAAATTATAAAGATGATTTTGTAAGGTGTAATTCAGATTCTTATGTGTTGGATGTTCCCACAAAATAATCGTATCTCATTTTTTACTATTAATTTGAAATTAGATTTACTCATTTAAGCTTTTGACCCATAAAATTGCACATTTGAGCTTCTCAGACTCAAACAGGTAATAGCATATTGAATTTTGATATTCCACCAAAAAATGTTAATATTGTTAAGAGGAATAATTCAAGCCGTTATATGTTGTACGTTTGAAGATGTAAGTTTTACCCTTAACAATATCAATCTTACTACATGTACATCAAGTTTCACATTATTTTGAGGTAGAAACTTTTTATATATTGATTTCAACAACACTTTAAACAACCAATGACAGATTTTGATACACAGTGTTAACTTTAATGTACACTTTGAATATAAAACTAGCATAATTGTAACAATATTGATAGGTGTCGGTAGTTTGTACCCTTCTCCAGTTTTACCTTTCCTTTCCACCATTAGTCATTAGTGGGAGAAAAAACGGTAGATATTAGAATAATCAATTCTGAGTGCGTGCTCTTGTTCTACTATAAATATGGCGCCTACATTCCAGCTTTTGCATATCCCTCGTCCATTCGACTTATTCATAATCCTTTAGTTCCATAAGTTGTGTCCTTTTCCCTTCAAGAATTGGAATTGTCTGAAAAATGGGTTCTTATTTCTTCATTTTTCCTATGATATTGCTATTGGCAGCAACTTGTTATGGCCAGGGATTTTACAACTCGAGAGCAACAGCAACCTCTTACAGTAGCCCCGATGGCGCAGGAACTGCATGTATGTGGTGCTCTCGTTTTCCCTTTCCCCTCTTCTATATGATATTTTGAGTGCATGGTACTCAACCGTGAACAAGACCGTCATTATTATTAACAAGATTTTATTTATTAAATTATTTAAGTGCTTTTCAATTCTCTTTATCAAATATTCTACTTATAATTAAATTTTTTTGACTCGGTAATAATGTCACCTTTTTATATAAAAGTGAATCTCTAAGCAAAACTCATGGCCCTACTACTTTTCAGGCAAATTCCTAATGTTTAGACTATCAAACGAACACTTTTCTCGTTCTAGTGAAAAATAATTTAATTGTCAAGATAATTTGTTTTCATGCTTAGTTTAGTGTGAGATTTATTGAGAAAGTTACATAAATAACCTAAAAAACAAAAAATTTCCCAAAACATTTTCCAACCTTCCGATCTTTTACCAAAATTTTTTTTTTATTCCTTTTTTATATTTTTTTTGTAAGACTATGTATTACCCTTGTGTAAAACACGTGTTACACTTTTTGTAACACTATTTTATGTCTATTCCGCCACATGTATAAAAAAAGAGTCAAGTCTTTTGTTATCCTGTAAATACTAGAATTATGGTTTTTTTTATTAATTAAATAAAATTGACGGATTTTCTCTACATTGATCACTCCATCTCGATGTTTTGCATGAACCAACAAATTGAATTTATATATTTCTTATTTCTCACGCTTTTCGACTACATTAAAATTGGTTTCTCATAATTTTACTAGATGGATCTTGTGGGTTTGGTGCGTTTGGAAAGACCGTCAACAATGGTGAAGTCACTGCTGTCTCTAAGCTTTATCGGAATGGAAGTGGTTGTGGAGCTTGCTATCAGGTAAGGCAATTTATTCGAAAAAAAAAATGAAAAATAAGTCCGTGCTTTATAATATCTCTTGGAGGCTACGTTTGGAGCTATTAGTGTCACAATTTTTTTCCCATAAGCTCAGGGGTAGAGCGAGGACTTTAAAGTCATGGGGGCAAATTTCATAAAATTTTAATTGTGGGAGCAAAATGGAGAACTAAAGAATTTTTTTTTTAACTTTTGTGCAAAATCTTGGAAATCTAATAGAAAAAACTCAATAGTGTGGGGACAGCTGACCCCACTGCCCCCATTGTAAACCCATGCATAAGCTGATGCCTAACAATCAATGACTCAATTAGGTGACGTGCAAAATCCCAACACATTGCAGTGAGGAGGGAGTGAAGGTCGTGGTAACGGATTATCGGGCGGGAGGCAGAACAGACTTCATAATGAGCAAACGTGCCTACGAAAAATTGGCTCAACCAAACATGGCTGCAGAACTATCTGCAAATGGTGTAGTTGACGTTGAATACAAAAGAGTTCATTGTGGTCATGGTCGCAACCTTGAGCTAAGAATCCATCAGAGTAGCCATTACCCTTCCTACTTGGCCGTGGTTCCTATATTCAGTGAGGGAATTTCTGATATTACTGGTATAGACATCGGGCTGGTATATCCTCTAACAAAACATTTCCTTTTTCTATGTCACGAGCACCAAGTTTTTATGCCATCATGTTATCCTATGTTTAAAAGCTAGTTAAAGTTTTGAACTTGTTAGAAATTACTTTTCCTTTGAAAATTTTTGTTGAGAAGCTTACCTTTTTATACGGACTATTCTCTTCAGTTTCAATTTGAAGTAGATCACTACTTGGTTACATTTTCCATTCAACCAAATCAACTTACTTTTCTCGAATATTACAAGCTAAAAAGTAAGCATAGGGAGTTTCATTAGTACTTGAGTACCATACGTTATATAAAGATTAAATTGTAAGTCAAACTTAGCCCCTATTTGATTCAAGTAAAAAAAATAAAATTAGAAATCTAAATCAAAGTAAACAATTAATTTTAATCATGCATTTTATAGAACCTATAACTTTTCAACCACATATTGCATCAACTTTTATCAAAATCTACTAAAATTCTGATTATTATCTAAACCAAAGGAAGGGCTTACCATCGAGTTACTTATTTTGTCAAAACTAATTTTCAAAATTACTTGTTTTACTAGCAAAAGCCCTAATTTCTAAAAAAGTAACTTTTTAAACACAACTAAATATTCTTTTCAATGGTCATTGATGTTCTACCCGTCTTTGCTAATGAACAAAGGTGAATAGCGGGGAATGGCGGCCAATGCGCAGGGCGTTTGGAACAGTATTCGACATTAGAAATCCACCCATGGGATCTCTTCGTGCTAGAGTTCACTATGCCAACCAGGATCAAGTCAAGACATCACAGTTAACCTTTGCCATCCCTAAGAATTGGAAGGTTGGAGTTGCATATGACACTGCATCTCAACATAATTAAGCTCCGAGCTACCACTTCCACATATTGTTTACCTTATGTTTTTTTTATATATATATATATATCCACTACTAGGTATGTCTAGTACTCACTTTATGTGTAACAAGTTAAAAATAAATGTGTGGGACTTGTATTTAGTCGTGATGAAATAAAATTTCTCGAATATTTAGTTATTTAATACTCTTCTTGCACAAATTTAATATTTTTTTAGCTAAGTTTACGAAACATCAATCCCTGTTTATTGACGTGTTAAGAGTCAAGCTTGTTTCATGTAAGAACCTCTCCAATAGTCTTTTTATTTTTAAAGAACATATCATACATAATAGAGAACATTTTTAAATCTAAACAATAACATTTTCAACACACTCAAACAAGCTCTTTATTTTACTTTTTTCAAAATATATTTATTATTTTTCCACTTTTTTAATTAACATATATTTTTTAGATGTCAATGGCCAACAAATTCGAAGATAATAATCCAATAAATGAATAATCGAAATTTGCATTTTATTAAATGCAACCATTCAATTCATAAAAAAACATCTTATGTATAATATGGAACACGTTTAAATTTAGAGAAATGAATTTTTTTGTACACTCCCAAAATACTTTTTATTTTGACATTTCATCTCCTTTTTTTTAATAAATATTTATCGATTTCTCCTCATATTATACGTAACATATTTTTTATATGTCAATGGTCAATTATTCAATAACTTAAGAAGTAAATTATTGAAATTTGTAACTTATAAAATGTCCACTATAAAGTAAGAATAGATAGAGGGTTGAAAAGCCAAACCCGTCTATTGGAGCTTAAGTCCAAGTGTGACTCTCTAAAGTAGAGAGCATCTTAGAATTAAAGAATCATAGATTGGAGATGCTCTAGTTAGCCACTTGTATCATATAATAGAAACTTAAAACTTATTGGTCATCGTTAATGTCAAAATTTAGCTGGGTTCCAAATAATTTATCCTTTCGACAATAGGATCTCGAATCTTCCATTAGGATTGGACCAAAAACCAAATGGATTGCGTGTTTTTTATTAAAAAAATTAATTTTTTAATTAAATTTTTTGTTTCTTTCATTGCACAATATATTTAACTAAACGTATCGTGCGTTTCATTGCAAATCCAAATTTTATTTTAATGTTAACAACGACATACACAATACATTTGAAATTCTTAAATGATGAAAATAATTTAAAATTCTACAAAAATATGTTAAAATTAAATTTAAATATTGTGTAGTTGAGTGATCATTTTTTCATGTAATCGACAACCACAACTCATTTGTCTATTTTATTACTTTGACGAGACCCGTACGCTTGCGGTACATTTTTTTATAGAACAACATGTTGAAGTTATTTTTATAACTTTAGTGGCCGAAATTCGATCACCACAAAGTTGAATGAGCAATTGAAAACGTTTTTCAAAATTTAGTCAGCAATCAAAAATGTTTTAAAAGTTTAGTGAGCAATGAAAGAAACTTTAAATTTATAGTAGCCAAAATTTGATCAATTTAAAGTTAAGTGAGCAATCGAAAATGTTTTTCAAAGTTTAGTAAGCAATGAAAGATGCTTTCTCACTTGACAATCTATTAATGGTGTGACAGGATGTCATATGAATTCCGTTAACCTCGTCACTAATTTTTATTAAACGTTTAAAACAGATGTTATGTTAATAAGTAATGTCCAACATTAGATAAATTTAGTGACTAAAACTCCACGCAGTGAGTAGTGGAACACACAACCTAAGTTGACCATAGGGGCTCATGAAATCCCCAATTCTACCAAAACAGAAAACCTAGCTTTTAACCCATTGAGGATGCATACGCAACAAGATTTGCAGTTGAAATGGAACGAAAAATGCAATCAAATTCTCCAAACTAAATATGTTCTGCGATGTAGTCATTGCCCACGAATAGAGATTCCAAAAAATGTCCATTGGTTCGTGAATTTGATACGTTTGCTGACTGTAGTGCAGATCATGTTTCATCTTTCATTGCTCGACGCCATTCGGCTGTACTGGAACCGTCACAGTTTCGCTTCCCAACGACAAAATCTCAATGGAGTGAAGTACGGCTCACAATGTCGAGTCGAAATCCCAAAAATCGCCCGATAACCAGCTTCCCGATGAATGCAAGAAAAACGTTGAAGGTGTTTCATTGGAGTTGTCGACCGTCATGGGTGGACCCAGGGGGGTCCTGGGGGGCATGTGCCCCCCCAAATTTTTTTATTTTTATTTTTATTTTTTACATTCGTGTTTTGTATCGATTTAAAGTTAACAATTAGTTTTAATAACATATTTNCAAAAGTGATGGTGCTTGCCACGGGCGGACCCGGGGTCCTGGGGGCACGTGCCCCCCCAACCAACACACTTTTGAGGTTTTTTATTTTAAAAAAAAAAAATTGCTTTTGGTATCGATTGAAATCTAAATTTTAATCTAAATCAAAGTTAACAATTAATTTTAATAACATATTTCATGGAATCCATAATTATTTTAACTTTTATTAAAATTTACTTAAAACTTGATTTTAATTTCCACAAAACTTTTATTAAAATTTACTTAAAACTTGATTTTAATTTCCACAAAACATGGTCAAAATCACAATAAATTTGAATTTCGATAATATGCTAATTTTAAAAATTCTCCAACGATTGTACGTTAATCGAATCTACAAATTACTTATATCATCTCAAAACTTATTTCGAGAACTACATTATGGGATATCGAATAGTCCAAACAGAAATCGAAAATAGTTAAAAATACGTTAAACGTGAGTTTTAAAGAAAAACGTCTAACTCACACTTTTTTATTAACATTTACTATTTTTTCGATAAAAATTTCTTAATATAATTTTCATCATTTTATTAAGAAATTTTATATAGAATATGATATTAAATTTTTTTGAAATTTTACAACCGAAAAAGTCATATCCCATGTAAATTTTCGGATGCAAAATTATATGGGGTATGAATTTTTTTGGACGTAAGTTTTCGATTGTAAAATTTCTCTCAACTTCTTTGCAAGTTCGATTGTGCTCCCCCTAACTCAGAACTCTGTGTCCGCCCCTGTCGACCCTAAATCTTTGTCGTACGAATATTTATTCAGGTGAGGGCAATTTCGGAAATGGGTTTAATAAAACGAAAATCGCACTTGAAGATATGTGCGAAAAGTGGTGGTGTTGCTGACAAAGGTGAACCAGAAAAGATTGCTGAATGCATGGGATGTGGTATAGATAGCAAGCTAGAAATATATAAAAATGTCAATGGGGATGGAGATTTAGATAGTGCTAAGAAAGTGGCTGAAGTTGAGAAAACTGCTCTAATGTTATGATTAGGTAGTATGCTTGGGAGAGCCCTACATCTGCACCTTAAATTCTTATGACCATATCAACATCAACACTGGTTCGATGTTAGGTGTGTTTTAGTCTATTCATTTATATTAAAAATAGTTACTGGGATTTTTATTTGCTATTAAGAATATTATTAGTTGATGTTAGGTCCAATATTGTAATTGACATGTTTGTGAACAGAAAAGTTTTAATTAAATACTTGTAAAAAGTTAGGAACTTGGATGCAATTTTGTATAGATGAGTTAGGTTATGGTTAGAGGTTGAAAATAAGGAAAACACGGCGCCGAAATTTTGCTAGCCGTTCGCCTGGCTCACGCTCGAGCGTAAGAAACAAAAGAGTCGTCGCCCATCTTTTGCCTCGCCGTCGCTCGATCGAGCGAAACGCTCCCTTGCTCAAGCGTTGTATTTATGCAGCCATACCAAATTCATAATTTTGAAGAGTTTACCACGGCCCATAACACCTAAGCGTCCCTAACTATAAATATAGATGTCTGAGACGAATTTTACAAGTTTGTTTCATTGTGCTTTCATTGCATAAAACATCTACATCATATTTTGAGAGATCTAAGAGCATAATTCTTTGGTGAAAACAAACTTGTTATTCTTGTGATCCGAAACTTGGTTTTGGAAAACATCAGAGGTTCTAATCCAAAATACCTGACTTTCTTAACACTTTGAGGAAGAGATTCAAGCACAGAAAGAAAAACAGAAATAGGTGATTCTTGAGTATCCACTTGGAAGAGATGTGTGCACAAGATCGTGTGACTGAGATAATATATCTTGGTAGAAGATTGTGAGTCTGTAAGTACAACTTATATTGGAAGCTACAAAAGGTCTAATGGGGGTTAGCTAGACAGTATCTACAGTAGCAGATCATAAGGCTGGAATAAGTAGCAGATCTTGGAGTTGCAAGATTTACAACAGCTAGTGGAACTAATTTGGAATTGAACTGTAACCCACATTATCTATAGTGTAGGTAATAGTCTTGGTCTCAGATTTTACCCAGCTAAATTTCTCCATCATCAAATTTTGTGTTATTTATTACTTTCCAAATATTACAACTACGACAATTCAACTTAGGAAAATTGGATTGTATGGTTAACTAATTAAAAACTAATTAAAAGTTACTTGTTGCTTTAATTAGCGTAATTTCGCACGTAAGGTCGAACTAACTTATATTCTAGATCAATCTAACGGCATCTAGCTAACTCACAAGTGGTATCAAACTTAATTTCATGTCCTGACCTTACTAATTTTATGGTAGTAATTATGCGTATTGGAAAGTGAGGATGAGAGCATTTTTAAAATCCATGGATGAATGGATATGGCTTAATATTGTCAAAGGTTGGTGTTTTCCTAGTACCAAAGTAGATAATGTTGTCACTCAGACCTCCATAGAAAATTGTTCTAAGGCTAACTTAGATTAATGCAACTTGAATAGTAAAGCCTTACATGCCCTGTTCATGACTGTTTCCCCCACAACGTTTAGGCAAGTGTCCACGTGTGAGGTCGCAAAAGAAGTTTAGGATATCTTAGAAACCACTCATGTGGGAACTCAGACGGTTAAAAACTATAATTTGCAAATGCTGACAACTAGGTTTGAGGAGATTAGAATGAGATGTTCGATGCCTTCTACGCGAGCCTAAACGACATAGTGAACTCTAGCTTCAACCTAGGAGAGAAAATCCCGAGCCTAAAATAGTGCGTAAAATTCTTAGATTCTTGCCCGAGCATTTCAGGCCTAAAATTAAGGCGATTGAAGAAAGTAAGGACATAGAATCTATTAAGGTAGATGAGTTAGTTGGATCCCTCCAGACGTATGAGATGACCTTAGATAAACCTGTTAAAGATAAATATCTGGCCTTAAAATCAGTGAGAAACACTTGGATCGAATCTTCTGATTCTGATTCACAGGATGATGAAGAGTTAGCATACCTGGCTAAAAAATTTCAAAAAATGTTTAGAAAGAAATAGAACCCTCAAGAGAGACACAAAGGTGGCCCGAGTGAATCTAGGAGAAAATCTAAATTTGTGATGTGCCATAATTGTCAAGGTTTCGGCCATGTGAACAAAGAGTGCCCTAGCAGTAGAAAAAGTGAGGAGAAGGTTATGAATTTTACTCTCACTGATGATGAGTCCAGCTTGGAGATTTTGAGGACGAGATCCACTCATGAAGAAAGTAAGAATAATATAGCCTTCATTGCTAGGGGTTAAGGAAGGAAATGATTAGGGAAGTGAAAGAGAAGAAGATTTAGATAGTGATGAAGATTCTGATGAAGAGTCTATGAGTGAGGAAGATATCTAATAGGCTTATGATAAGATATATAAGGAAAGTCTTAAGAATCTTACAAAAAACAAAGCCTTGAGTGCGAAGAATAAGGAACTTGAATTGGAAAATGAGAAATTAGTAGCGCATATTAAGGAATCTGCCTCAATCTTGAGTGAAGTGAAATCCATGAATGAAACTTTATAGACTTAAGAACCTCACCAGTGAGCTTGAGAAGTCCTCTAGGAGAGTCAGTGAGTTGATCACTAAGAAAGAGACCTTAGAAATTCAGGTTAAGAACCTTATGAATGATCTAGCATATTCTAAGTTTCAACTACTTACCTTTTCTAGTGGTTATAAAAAGTTAGATAACATTTTAGGAATGGGCAAATCGGCTGGAAATAAGGGAGGTCTAGGTTTTAAGGAAAACAGTTCTAGTACTTCTAAGACCACGTTTGTCCCTACCACTGACCAATCCAAACATGTGCCTAACCCCGATATTAAGGATAAGAAATTTGTTAGACAGAGGTCTACTAGACAGTGAAGGCCCCGTCGACCTAGGAATAAACGTCAGCTTCCATATAACATTGGTCCTAGGTTTGTCTCGACTTGCTTTCACTTTGGTGAGTTAGGACACATACTCCCTAGATGTCATCAATTTCTAAATAGACAAAGAATCAAGAGCTTTAATAAGAATAGAAATCAGGAGTTTGTTGGTCATATTGGATTCCTTACTAATCAAGTGAGTCGTTTGACCAAGTTGGTGACACAATTGTTTGGGAATCGTTCTTGTACTAGGCATGTTTGGGTGAAAAAGGGTGATCTTAAAAACTTTGATATAGATCACGGTGCCATTAAAGGCAAGAGCACTCATATACCTAGCTGATTAGGTATTTTTGGTGCATGCTTGTACTTAATTGTTATGTGTTATTGACTTTTACATGCATCACATTTATTTATTTATTTATTAGGATTTGTTTCATGCATGTGCATTTTAGTCATGTTTGCACTGGCACATGCACATTTTGTTTTGGTTTGTGTGTTTGATTTTTGTTTTGTTTTGTGTGCGGCGCATTCATTTTTTTTTTGAAAAAGAAAAAAAAAATTGAAAAATTGAAAGACAAAAAAATGGGAATGATAACTTTATTAGAGCATAATATATGACATTCTTAAACTTTCATGTTGTGATCATGTATGGACATAATTGATAAGCTATAACATAGTTTCCATTACTTGCTTGGGTTGATACACTGTAATTAGTATAGGTGTCTTCATGTAGCTCTGCATTGCACACACTTTGATATTGTAAATGAGACTTAACCGCATGTGTGAGAATTTGGATGGCAGTCACTTGTTGGTAAATAGACTTTGAACATGAATTGACCACTTTTACTAGACCTAAGCCTAAGTAGATCCCCTAATAAGCTCAATATCATAATGTTTTTCCTCGAGACTATTTGATTCGAGCAATTAAGTATGCGGGGTATCTCAAAACCTAGTACCTATAGTCAATTCACTTGGGTTAACCGACCTAAAGCTCGCTACAGGTGTCATCTTATTTGCTCAATGGAAAAAGACCTGCACTTAAAATAAGAAATTGATGAGCTTGGAAAATATGGAAGATGTGAAAAATATGATGTGCTTGAGATATATGAAAAGTATATATGCTCAAATTTAGGAAGAAAAGTTGATATAAAAAAGGGCATTAATTTATAGGTCCTACTATGCTTTATGATTTGACTTTCATTAGTAGAAGAATGCACTTATTGACAATGATGTTTAGCATATCTCTTCTCACAAAATTAAGGTTTGGATTCCTGTTTGTCTTGGATTAGTGACACTTTACACACATGAGTCATTTATACAATTTATTCCATTTTGACCTAAATTGAGTATGTGGGGGAGGCTTACTAGTTAATTATGTTTGTGCATGCTATCAACTGATTTTTTTTGGACTGTTGTATATTCATGGTTAAAATTGAATTTGAAATTATACCCTTAGTCATTTGTGACAAAAAAAGGGGAGATTAGAGAGAATATACATAGGGGGAGCATTGCATGAAATTGTATACACATGGGGATCATTGAATGAAATTGAGATTTGCATTTTATGTCTGAGGAGTCATTGGGGAGAGACATAGATACATTTGCCTACTGCATAAAAACATTGGGGATTTCTAATAAGGGGGAGAATGTGCATTGCAGTTGTATTGCATATCATATGCATAGCTGTTTGAGTTTTGATGTTTTGTGATGCTAATGTTTCAATTGGTGTTTTGATTGACATAATGTCACGTCTCAAAATAGCATGAGTTTTTGATTTCCTGTATCACGTGCTTTTACACTAGGTATTGGGGTTTTTGATTTCATGAAACAGGTATACCAAGGAATGCAAGAAGTAGAAGAACTTGAGTAACTTGAGTAGTATAGAATGGATAGTTTAGTTTGATGTATTTTATTTATATGGTTTAGTCACAAAATACAAAATGGGGAGGTTGTTAGGTCCAATGTTGTAATTGCCATGTTTGTGAACAAAAGGTTTTGATTGAACACTTGTAAAAAAGTCAGGGACTTGGATACAATTTTGTATAGATGAGTTAGGTTAGGGTTAGAGGTTGAAAACAAGGAGAACACGACGCTAAAATTTCACTAGCCACTCGCTGACTCACGCTCGAGCGCAAGAAATAGAAGGGTCGTCGCCACCTTTCGCCTCGAGCGATAGCACCCTCGCTCGAGCAACGTATTTATGTGGCCAGACCTAATTCATGATTTTGAAGTGTTTAACACGGCCCATAATACCTAAGCGTCCCCAACTATAAATACAGATGTCAAGGATGAATTTCACAAGGTTGTTTCATTGTGCTTTCATTACATAAAACATCCACATCATATTTTGAGAGATCTAAGAGCATACTTCTTTGATGAAAACAAACATATTATTCTTGTGATCCAGCAACCTGGTTTTGAAAACATCAGAGGTTCTAATCCAAAACACCTAACTTCCTTAACACTTTGAGAAAGAGATTCAAGCACAGGAAGAGATAGGAATAGGTAATTCCTGGGTATCCACTTGGAAGAGACGTGTGCACATGATTGAAAGACTGAGAATCATATCTTGGTAGAAAATTGTGAGTCTGTAAGTATAGCAGATCTTGGAAACTACATGAGGTAGATCAGGAAGTCTAGTGGGGTTGACTGGACAGTATCTACAGTAGCAGATCGCAAAGCTGGAATGAGCAGCTAATCTTAGAGTTGTAAGGTTTACAACAGCTAGTGGAACTAGTTTGGAATTGAATTGTAACCCACATTGTGTATAGTGAAATTAACTGGCTTGGCCCCAACGTTTTTACCTAGTTGGGTTTCTTTGTCATCACTTTGTGTTATTTATTGCTTTCCAAATATTACAACTATGGTAATTCAACTTAGGGTGGATTGTATGCTTAACCATCTAGAAACTAATAAAAGTGACTTATTACTTTAATTAGCAAAATTCCACACGTAAGGTCGAACTAACTTATAATCTAGATCAATCTAACGGCATCTAGCAAATTCACCATTGAGACATCTAACAATTTTATGTAGTTTTGTCGTTTGTTAGTGGTAACAAGTCACTAGCACAAAAATGGGCCATAGGTACAATTTTTTGTTCTTCATTTGCAGCATAAATTCAAATTAGAAAACCAAATATGCGTTTGCATTGGAAGGTACAAATTTACAGAAAAGTTATCTTTTCATTAACATCTTGTTATAATATGGTCATAAAAGAACATAAAACAAAATAATATTGTCAAATGCTTTAAATGCTATTAAACGAATTTTAAGCCACTTAGATTGCTGTTAATTTAAAATTTAGAGATCTAATTATTATTAAGGTAAAATCTTGATGACCATAGTACAATTAACTCAAGTCCATGTACATTAAATTAATGTCCATGTCATCAAGTTCGGTTAAGTTGTTTAAGGCTACATTAACACAGTGATTTAATTGCTATTGAATTGAAATTCAGTGACCTAATTGCAGTTAGACACAATGTCATAAGAGAAGGAAGACAAATTCTCATCATTGATGAAGTTCTGCAAGCCAACCCCTTCCCGGGAATTGAAATTACTAACTTGTCCCTTTGCCCTTGAATTCGAGAAATTCACGGATTCAAATGCCGATCCAGTTTCATCTTCTCCAACCCAGTTTCATACCTAATAGCAGCAGCTCTTTTGACTAAAGTACAAGTCACGATGATGAATTGGAATTTCATACACCTCCAGAGCAGCGTTTTACTTTGTCTAAAGACCAAACCGTTGATTGTGCAGTGGGAGAGCCTACAATTGTCGAGTTTGGTAGTATGGGAGGCGACACAGGGCGAATGACTTGGGTGATGGGGATTTCGGAAGTGGAGTTGTTGAAATGAAAAAAAAAAACTCGGGTTCCAAATAGGGGATTGAGTGAAAATCCTATGGAGAGAAAAGCTAGGGTTTCTGAGGACTCAGATTCAGAATGAGAGAATGTTGATCCCTTATATTTCTACGTTACATTTTAAAAATTGAAAATTGTAAAGCTCATCTTATGTCTGTCATAGGGATGTCAACGAGTCGAGTCGAAACTCGAAACTCAAGATCGGCTCGAATAAAAATGGTTCGGGCTATTTTTGGCCTAAGCAGACTGAGATTTTGCTCGGCCAAAAACTTAGGCTCGACCCGAGCTTTCGACTTGGGCCTTAGCCAGTCGAGTTGGCTTTTTTTAGATTCGTGATAAATCTAGATTTTTTTAAAGAGTTTAAAATTTGTGCAATTTATACGAATTATAAATTAAATAAAAGTTACAACCCTTCTCCCTTTTTCGGGCTTGAGACCGGTCACAATCAACGTAGGTGGATTTATTATAGCAAAAAGATACTGAATATTAGAGTAAAAAAAACTGAATATTAGAGCAAAGAAATTGGAGATTGAAGTTAAAACTAGAATACTATAAGTTTAAAACTAATTGAAGTAAATTGATATGAAACTTAAAATTTTAACACATATTTATAGCAAAAATATATATCTATTTCAACCAAATTTCAATTTCAATTTCAATTTCAAAATATGATTTGCACAACACAAGCTACACGTAGCATGCAAGGTAGCTACCTTTAAAAAAAAAAAAGATGAGCCACACAAGCTGGCTCGGATTCAAGCCGACGTTCCAAAATGTGGCTCGGCTTGAGCCACGAGCTAGCCCGGCTAGGACTTTTCCCTGAGCCTAGCCACTGGTTGCCGAGCGATGAGTCACATTGACACCCTAGTCTGCCATTTATTGTAACTCCAAAATAATTGCTAATTCAAATTCAATGGAAAATGGGCGCTACAACAAGGGATTAATAGGGTTATTAATCTGGGACTGAAGCAAGAAAAAGTTCAGAAGAAAAAGATTCATATAAACTCTTTGTGCTTCCTTTCAGAATTGAAGTGGTTTCCATCAATTTTGTCTCTTTTGTCTTACATGATGAACTCTCTTTCGTCTAACATAAACCGGTGCATTATGTTGAACATGAAAAATAACTTGCAAAGAAATAAAAGCAAACTCACATCCCTTCTATGCAAACCCTCTTACGAAATAAAGGTATGCGAAACTCAGAAAACAAAAGCGAGCATTCATAAAATGCAAGAACCTGCAACCAAAAGTAGCATTCTAATTTATGTACGAATAAGAATACATGATTCCTGAAGACAGTTGGTTCTTTGGAAAACTTACTACAAGTTATATAACACGTGATCACAAATCAGGTTAAAAGGCAAGGAAAAATGAACAAAGATGATTGATTTACTGTAACCATAATTTTTTCCAATAAAGTTTCATGTAAGATCTTTACGTGGATATTTATGGATGAAAATTGATTGATATGATGGGATATTTTACTGTTTTAAAATTGCAGATTGCTGTTTTTTGTGATTTTTAGGTCCGTTTGATTGCAAGGGTGGAAAATAGGTGGAAAGAAAATGAAATTTTGGAAAGTAATTGTTTAAAAATTATTTTACAGGGAATTGTTAATTTAGTGTGTTAGATTGGTATAATTTTCCGCCTGGAAAATTTTTAAATTTTGTGTTCGTTTGACTTTGTTTTATATGGAAATTATCCATTAAATTGATAATTTTTTCCACAATCGCTTATAAAATTTGTTTCCATGGCCAAAAAGTAAAAAAAAAATGAAAATTTTTTTTT
>CAIGRS010205379.1:0-22480 GCA_903798395.1 Fraxinus floribunda | reverse complement strand
AGAGAGAGAGAGAGAGAGTATGTAAATAAGTTGTTACTTAAAAAAATAAGAAATTAAAAGAGTCTTTCTCAAACAAGAAAAAGTGATTCTAATCTAGAGATATACCACGTGTCTTAGATAATTCAAGTACGTGTACACAATTTTATACATCATTTGATCCACGAAAATAATAAATTCATACAATCAATTTCTATAATTTTGTCATAATTTTTTATTTATAATATATCGTTAAAAATGAGTGGTGAAAAAAGGATTTAGTAAAATCAATTTCAAAAAATGACCAATTAAAAGACATATAAACCGTTTTTAGAGAATCGAACATACATGCACACGTCATGTCTTTCAGACAAAGCCATGGGCGCCAGTTGGTGTTTTTTTAACTGATACCATGGGGCGCTACTTGTTTCAAAGTTGCATGATGCATGATGCATGCATTTTTTATTTTTTATTTTTTCCCACTTTACACTTTAATTATTCCAAATTGCACTAAAAAATAATTGAAGAGTAGAAGAAAATAGAAATCAACGTTGTCAACTATTTTCATTTGAAATTTTGAATAAGTAAACAAAGACCATTCCAGTTGAAATATTTGTTTGCTATAAAAAATTAGAAGAAAAAAAAAGAAATCGTAAATTAATTATTAACTTGTACTTAAAGAAAACGAATTTAAGTAGAAAGTCACCAATAATTTTGTTTTGTAATAAATATAATGTATCTAGGAGGAAAAAAAAAATTGAACAAACTCAGTAAAACAAAATCTGGTAACAAACGATTATCGATAGTAAAAAAATGTTTGCAAATTAATTAATATGAATTTCGAAATAATTAATCCATTCATATTGCATATTACTTAACAAACATTCACTCAATGTCTCATAACTCGAATCCAATCAAAGCCTTATTTAACTACAAAAAATTTTACAAATGCAAATTAAATACAATAAAAATAAAAATAAAGAGTCAAAATAATTTAAAAGTAAAAAATAATAATAATCTCGAGTTTCAGTGGGACCAAGGACTCCATTTGCTCCACCTCCCTCCGCTATAGATCACGATGCTCAAGGAAACCTTAGTTTAAAACAAATTAAGTCATTTTTAATGCATTGTTTAATTTGATGGAGCTCGTATTTAGCGTACTAAACATGTTAGAAACTCGTGTTGTAAAAAAATTATTGGAAGCCACTTGTTTTAGTAGATAACAAACTTAGAAAAGTGAGAAAAGAAATATGAAAAACACACAAAAATATATATATATATATATATTTATTGCAATAACTTTGGAATGGAAATTACAACTTTTAGAAGGGAAATGTGACATATTAATAAAATTTGGATACGAAAAGAAAGCTAAGGTACCGAATGACTACTTAAGTTACAAATTATGCCATAGCTATTCAAAGAAGGAAGATGCTAGAGTTACTTCCTCATTGACAAAATGGATGACTACAATGCCAAGTGGCGTCATTTTGTCAAGGAGGAAGTACATGTAGAATAATCCTTCAAAGAAATCCGCCAAATTAGAGACCACATGAGGTCACAGCCGGAGTGACATCATCAAAGCTCCAGAGATCCAATGCGCCACCGCCGAGGACTGCTTCCTGCGCCGGATTCGTCGTCGCAGCCTCCACAGACTGACCATCGAGATAGGGAATCTGATAGAACTTCATGAAGTTCTCATAAGCCATCAACTCCTCCGACAGCTTCTGCACTTCATCCTCCTTCGCCGCGTCCTCCACCTCCGCCGCCGCCACCTCCTCGATTTCCGTTCCTTTGTCAACACTATCATTTTCATTCACCTCCTCCTCCACTTTAAACAAACCCTTTATATCCTGATCAAAACAATACGCATTTTCCAAACCCCAACCCCACGCCGATCCGGATACTTTCTCAATCGAGTACGGGTTATACGAATTGTGATTATTATTACTATACGTCGGATTGTGATTGTGATTGTATGGATTGTACGAGTCGCCTTCGTTTGGGAAATTGACTTTAGCTTTTTTTCCTCTGATTATGCGGGCTTCTCTATCGTACGCCCGGGCTGCTTCTTCAGCTGTGTTGAATGTACCCAGCCAAACCCGAACTCCTTTTCTCGGGTCACGGATCTCGGCTGCCCATTTCCCCCATGGCCTCTGCCGTATTCCCCTGTATAGGTTCTTCCGCTGCCGCTTTGCATTTCCACCCGTTTTCACTTGCTTATCACCTGCATGTATAAATTCCTCAATCAGATTCTAGATATAGCATAGGAAAAAAAGCAGCAAAATCTAGTTAAATATTTACCCGTATAAGTTTGGGATCTTTTGATAGGCTGAGAGCCGTTTTGGCTGGAGGAACTGGAATTGTTGGGTTTGGCAAAACAAGAATCTGGCCAGAGGTCGGCGGCGGAGAGATGGCGGGTGCCGTTTCTACGAGGGATGAAACCATCGAGGATTGCACCACCACACATTATCGATATTGACAATTGTGATTAATGATTAAAGAGAATAAAAGAGAATCAGAAATGAAGAACACTTGAAATTTGATTTTGGGTAATATTTTTGACGAGAGAATGTGTCGAAAAGTTGCAGTATATATAAGCGAGAGGGGAAGAAGGTTGGTGAAAGTGACTGCACTGTTTGACAAATCAAAATTTGTTCGTTTAAAAAATTGATATTAGTTGTTCTCTTTTAAATTTGAGTTTCGTTACAAACTTACATGCACCCCACTAATGACAGATATACATACACGCAGTCATCATTTGAATGTCTGTAAAAAAATAGGATGACAAGACTTATATCGTTTCTTTTTAGTAACATGTAGAAGAAATTAAAGTTTAAACAATTAAGAAGGTGATCCTTGTATTTATTTACTGCCTTTTACAAATTCCTATATTCACTTTTTATAAAAGATTTGAAATGCGCACGATATTCATAAGTCGGTGGCAACAAGGTTTGAAACAAAGTCTTTTATCTAAAAGTTTAAATTAACAAACATATTCATTTAAATTATGTTGTAAACGTTGGTTCATTTCTCATCAAATGTTTAATATGTCATGTTTTATAATTGTGCCACAACATGTCACTCTACACTAATAACATATTTAGCCTCTTTTGTAGAAAATATCATTTCTCCTAAAAAAATCTAGGACCGAGCTCTGCCAAGCCCGTCGAACAAATGTGAGATGGGGGAGGTGGGTGTTTAACATTTGTGATTTTTTTTTTTAAATGAGATGGGTCCTATCTACCGGCCTTTTACAGGTCTGGTAGAGCAGAATTATCCAAAAAACTATTATTAATAGTTTTACTCAAAACACTTTCTTAACAATTCTCTCTATCGAGACTTGAACTTAGTACGTCTATATGTACTAATACGATAATACCATATTTAGCAACCTCGTATAAACTTTTAAATATAATTGGCAACTCTTTTGTTAGCTGTTAAATATTGGTATTCCGCGGTGGCCAAGCAAAGATGTTTATCTCATTGATGAAGACTCGGTTAGGGGACTACACGTTAGTCGTTAGATTCTTTGAATTGACTTTCATAATCACATCCTAGTCACCTATTGCGGTATTGGTATTATCACGTCTCCTTTGAAAAATTAGCAAAGTCCATAACCTAATATTATGACTACCTCAATTTTCAACATTCCATTTTTTCATTATTTACCTTCTCAATTCGACCCCTTTCTAATTTTCAAAGTAGTTTCGAATCTTGAATTTATATTCTTGTCTGATTTGAATTTTCGATAACTTACATAAATAAACGACATCAAAACTTAAATGTTTATTTTTTTGCCTAGTTCAACATCGTAAGATTACACATCTTAAAGTTTTAAGTTAAAAAACCATTCATTTGAATTACACCTACGATGTTGAGAGTTGAAAATCATAATTCTGTCCCATCGAAAACAATAAAACTTCAAAGAGTTCTATATGAAACATAAAAACATGTGAGATTTGTATAGATTCATCTCAATACGAGACCGCATCCTCTTGCGCTGCTGCATTAATTCATTATGATAAAAATAAGTTTACACTCTATTCTCTAACCTCCCTTATTATGACAAGTCAAAATCCTAATGAAGCTCCTTATTTTTAGACAAATTAGGGTAAGATCAAAGTTACAAGTGCAAAATTTCTCAACTATCTTTAATGAAATTTTGGTTTAGGAATTCTACATGGCGACAATAATTAGATTTCACAACTTAACGTACAATACACCACTCACGGGGAGGTTGAATTCACTAATTCAATAGTTTATATTTTACAACGAGAAGTACTTAAATTCAAGACATTTGCTACTTGTACATAAAAAGTATACATAACGGATTATATAATATGATGTGGAAGGAAAAAATTGGAAGAAAAAATTGAATGTATTTTAAACTGATAAATGGTAGAATGCTTGTGATATTATGTAATCCATTATATAAATTTTGAGATACATGTAACAAGATCCTTATATTAAAATATCCCTTTACTTTAATTGAAATTGGCTTTTGCTAGCTGTCAAAAGGAGTAAACTACTTTCAACTAAAACTTGGTATTCCATGGGGACCAATGAAGGAATGGTACAATGATGTTTATCTCCTTAATGAGGATTAATTGATTAACAAATTAATTAACTAGGGCTAGGGTTAGAGGCTACCATTAGCTTCTTTGAATTGACTTTCATAATCAAAGCCTAATCGAGTTGGCTTGAATCAGTTTGGTTTTATTTCTTCAGTCTTATTTGAATGATACTATTCATTCATATTTGAAACCATTAGAGACGTACGTTTCAAAATAGTTGATCATGCCAGAGATAAGTTACATTTTTTTTTCCCCATAAACTATAGAAATGACATCTTGTATTTGTTTTACGTAGTTTTTCTTTCGTCGATTTTCAAATCAATTCTAGGAGACTTTCTATTTTTAAAAAGCATATATCAAAAGTTATCGATGCTACGAGTTTTAAGAGATGAATATGATATGACGAAATTGCTTTGAGAGTTATGAGTTGAAGCCTAGAGGTGCAATTTTCTTCATTCAATTTAGTTTCTAGAACCATAGGGTGAATGGGAGTGTGGGACCCATAAATACAAGTTGTGGATAATTTAAGCACTAAAAGTTCGAGGTCTTAAAATTATATCCTAGGAGAATCTTTTTTTTTTTAATATTAATTGTTTAATCTCTGTAATCACTATTTATAGTAATTGATTAATATTTATGAAAACCGTGGAAGCTAATGGTTTCAGGGACAATATCCACGACAATTGACTAGGAAGTAAGACTTCAAATATGTGGCCTCTAATTGACACAAGGCAAAATATATTTTTCTTATTTATTTTTATTTAAAGTGCGAAAAGATTGCGAATCTTATAGAATGAATGGTGTGAGAATGATTTAAAAAAATATGTATCAAACAAGCCCTAAATTTGACAATGTAAGAAAGCTTATGAATATACAAGAAATTCCAACTCAACTAAATCTAAAAAACTTATCACGGTACATATTTGTTATATTTGCCGAGCTTGACAAACACTTATATAAACATTGACACGACATAAAGTTTGTCCATTGTAAGAGTAGTATGCATGTGACTCAAAAATACAAATGTCTACTTATTTCATGGACGGACTTAACCAATAAATACTTAAAATTGATTCACTCCAACCCAATTTCTAAAAAACATAAAATGTGACTAAACTGTAACCCCTTCAGGGTGGCCAGTCAGTGGAGCAAGTAAACGCGGAAATCAAATGTCACGAATTCGAATTCTCTGCCAACATTTTCTCATTCGAGCCCGTCGCACCAACTTGCCCAATGTTGTTTACCTATCATGTGTGGTTTGCGGGTTATTGCACATGAAACGAGGTTTACCAAGTGCACACTCACGGTAGCGGCTGCGGATTCCTACGTTAAAAAAAAAAAAAAACAAAGTGATTAAACTGTAAGATCAAACTTCACATTTAGATGCACTTCTTAGAACATTGATCCAAATATATGCACCCTCGCACAAATAAACCAAAATTATGATAGATTAAGCATTAGAACTCAATCTATCACTTATTTTTCGATCTTCAATGATCAATCTTGTGAACAGTATTTTTATGTTCCTGAGAGTTTTCAGATTCACACCTAATAATGCCTAGCGTATTTCAATTTCAACAAACCATATGTAAAATTATCAATTCTGTCAGTTGAAACAGGTATATGCCTTTTATTTTTAATTTTTTTTCAATATTTATTTGGACACGATTTATAAATTCAATCAAAATCAAATATAAATTTAAAATGTACCACTGCTATTAATCTTTATAACCTGATTTATAAATTTGTCAAACAAAGACTTTTTAACTTATTTCTACTAGATAAAACCTAGTCAAAATAGAATAAAATTGAAAAGATAAGAAATTCTTATCAATATGCTATTAATTCTAGAGCGCATCTGTATATGGAAAGAAAAGTATTCTTATGATGATGATGCAATAACAATTTACACAGACAAAATTAGGAAAATTCAATTCACCTGAAAATCAATTATAACGGCTAATTAACTAAACAATATATCAGAACCCTCTAAATTTAATATTCTGGTGACCCACCTTTGAGTTAAATCAAATAATGAAGATATATGTGAAAGATCCTTCTAGACAAATTTTAATAGCCAAAATGAGTGTGAATTACATAAGATCAACTAAAAAGAGAAGTTACACACAACTTAGGATCTGTTTGGGAGTTCCGACAAATTGGTTATGAGTGTTTTTTAAAGTATCGATTTTGAACGGACCGATTATGAGTGATTTTAGTAGCGATTCTTAAAACATCCAACTTATGTTTGAAAGTTTATTATCCATCGATTTTTTTTTTCCTAATGTTTAAAGTTACATATATGTTCCTTAGTGAAATTTTGAGGATATGATTTTTTGTATGAAATTTTTTTCTTATGATCTTTTACTTATATGTAATTTTTTTTACATATAAGTTAATATTTACTTAAAATCTCACGTTAGTATTTCATAATTATATATAAACTTTAAAATTACAAGTTAATTTGCATTTTTACTTATTTTGTACACATAACAGGCGGCCCCCTTGTAGATTATGTAAAACTTTATGTAATTTATTTTGTACAAATAGATTTTTCCAAAATTATTATTCTAGACAAGAACTGAATGGATTAGCATCTACAAAATGCCCAAAAAGGAGAAACATTATTTCTCTGGTTTTAATTTTTTACTTTTACTACGAAAAGCTAGAGAAAACGATTTTGGATCTTTAGAGGTTAATGAATGTAAGTCCCGATATTTGACTTGTCATGTGCATATCGTAAATATTAGGGCCCCTTTGATAGCATTTACCATTTGTTTTCCCTAGACCTAAGAATTTATTTTTCATTTTCTAGCTTTTGCCTTGTTTGATGGGAGAAATTTTTCATGGAAATCATTTTCCCACTTTCCTTCACACGTGCACTTTTTCCTGCTTTTTAATGAATTTCTTTTCCCACCTTTCGGGAGGATTTTGGTTTTCCTTTTTTTTTTTTGGTTTGGCAATTGGAAAAAATTCTAGATACAATTCTAAAAAAAATTATAATTTTTATTAACAATTTCCATGCAAAACAAAGCAAACGAATGGTATTAGGTATGATATTTTTTTTTATTATTATTTTTTTGCAATTGAAAGAAATTCAAGACCCAATGGTAAAAAAATCATCAGTTTAATTGACAACTTCCATGAAAAAAGCCAAACGAACACCAAATTTTCAACATTTTAGAGGTGATGAATTACACCAATTAAACACAATTAATTATAATTCTCAATAAAACAAATTCAAGACAATTTAATTCCATGTAATTCATTTTCTTTCCACGCAAATTCCACATTTACAATCAAACGGACCCTTGATTCAAAAGTGGATGGTGTATGAACAAATTTTGTTTTATGTTGAACATGTGATTCCATTTCAATTTTGGATTAAACTATTTATACACACAAAGTATACACCTCGTTTGACACCCCATGTGTCCAAAATTTGACAATTAATTGAAAAATGAGTTGTCAAGATCAATGTACAAAAATTTGCCAACTCACATAGATGTAAATCAATATGTCAACTTTTATGTACATGTAGAATGATTCTTCAACCTTAGTCTTGTTTTCAACTTCCTAAGATAACGAAATTTTCTTGCATAATATTTACACGGATGGAATATTCGCGTGGAACTTGCTGCAACACACAAATCAACTACTCATCCGGGCAGAGGGTATTCTCTCGGCCCTATTGTGGTTTCGCGCACCTGGTTCTTTGACTTGAGCTCGGCCTCATTGTCTGAAATGATACACCAGGAGAAAGCAGCCGAATCAATCTAATTTCCTCGTGTTAAAATTAAGAAACACCGGAGCAGAAACAAATTAACCACTCACCAAACACTCCAAAAGAGGTTAGAATGAATAGTGAGTGAATACACGTTTCTTGTTTGATGAGGTTTTTCTTGTATTTTTGCAAATGCCTTCACAAGTATACTGCACTCTTAAAAATAGTTCTCTCTTCCTTGTATATGGAGTCCAGGCTACCGTACTCCACCGGCTCGTATTGGCTTCTGATTTATTTTGAGTTTCAGATAAACTGACCACCGAATTCCCAGTAAGAAAAAGAAAAAGAAAATCGGTTCTCTCTTTACAATTTTTTTCCAGCATCAGTCGCTGAGTGAACTACTCAGCACTTGGACTATTAACTAGTGTTCTAGAAACTGTTGGTTCTCCAATGAGATTGCCCAGCTGCAACCCGTAGACCATCCCAAAACACCAAGAATTCTATCCACCCTTGAACAAGCTCCGACCTGGACAAAAACGATGCATACTATGTTAAACACACTAATGAATCAAGTAGCAGATTTATGTTCTAAACCATACCAAACTATCCAGGCTTGCTTCCACGTGAAATAGCATGACGCCCATTCCCTTACCCCGATCAATCTCAGCCTGCCAATGTTGACACGGTGATACAATAACTGTTTCAAGCTAAAGAATTTGATAGCTAAAAAATAGGAGACAATTATTGATAAATCAACTCACCACACAAGAACATATAGAGATTCCTAAAGCGGCCAGCGCTGAAGTGACATCTGCCATCATGCCTGTCAGACATTGATACACATTTTAAACAGTCCCAGGAAATAACTGATCTCGCAGGTTGTCAGTCCAGAATGAAGATCCACCAAGTCACGACACCAACAATTCAACTATAGTTTTGGGTCAGTTAATTCATCCTTTCATCATCATAAATGAACTTTTCCTTGATTTGGGACAAGAAAAGGACTTTTCAAGAATTTAACAGAATAAAATGGGAAAAATCCATTAGTGCCCTACATAATCCGCCTAAATATGCTAACCAGATTCCAGAACAGATAACATAGCTGCAGAAAGTTACCTCTTCGGTCTATGCAGACTATGCAGAACCACTGGATAGATTGACGTTCAAGGTTGTGCCAAGATGCAATCTTACTAACTTGCCAGTTCTCTATTCCAGGGAATACTTCTCTGTACATTGGAATATTAGCAAGAATCATCTTTGCAACACCATTTCCTTGAGAAAGTGTCTCTCCATTCTCCTTCAAACTCGTGCGCTCCATTTGCTTGTTATGTTTCCCATTCACCTTGGGAATCTGAATGCTGCCATTGTGGAATTGAAAAGTATCTTCACCAATCATCCTTGCAGATGATATTTTCATAACATTCTGTAAAGTTTTCTCCCACGTGTGTTTAGCCCCTTTAGAGTGATCAACAACTTCTTCCATTTCCTTATCCTCTTCAGATTCAGAAGCAAATTCCTTCACTGAATCAGTGGTTATTTCGGTTGCTGACAGTGCAGCTTGCTCTCTTAAAAACTGAAAAGGGTGTAAAATCTAGATTTGATGAAGTGAAGCAAACATAATATTTTTTCCCTCCTGAAGCTCAACAATAAATAAACATTTGCCTTAGGAGTGGGAAAAATTCCCGATACAGAACTGACACAGTCAGGACTGGCCATTTCCAGCCTTTTCTACAATTTTCTGATTGTTCACGGCTTTTAATTTTTTTCACTTCATGAATAAATGACAATCTTTGATTGGTTAGTACTTTGCATCCTCCATACTTAGCTTTGAATATAAAATCAAAGTCCCACGACGCTAACAGGTTGAACTGGAATCAAAGCAAACCAATTAATTTTTATAATTATTGACCCAGACTAGATAGAATTGAACTGTTCTCTTCCCTAGAGAATTTACACGGTCTGAATAATAAACCGGATTGATCCTAAATCAGATCATGCCACTCCCTGCTTACCCACCGGCCCAAACAAGCACTCAGGCAAGATAGGTTAATGAATGTCAGGTTTAGTTGACTTCAATGTATTTATTTATTTGTATTGAAAGAAAAAAAAGAGCTTGGGATAGGGTTAAAGTGAAGCCCAACATCATCATATAAAAGGCGACCAATTTGTGATAGGTGCAACCTGTTGGAGCATAGGAAGGAAAGTTTCCACATTGTATTAAGAGTCTTTTCCTTATAAATTGGTGCATGCATATCATTAGGAGAGTATCACAGCAGCCAAAGAAAAGATGAGAAAAAAGAGAGAGAAGAAAGAAAAAAGGTGCATGCTTGTGTTGGGTGTTTTAGATTTGTGGGGGAAATGTTGAGAGTGGGGACTGCCTTGTATTTGAAGTTTTGATTATTGGATAATTTCTCCCTCACCCGTGGTCATTGGCAAGTTTGCCGATCCACGTTATTTGTGTTCTCTTTTACTAGTTTTTTTCGCTGCTTTAATTCACGTGTGCTATGGCGAATAGGCAATTTGTTTCCCAACAATAAATTTGTATCCATTTAACTCTGCAAAAATACTTACTTTCATGATCTTGTGTCGGGCACTATGTGTTTTTGCATTTTGCAGCCACTGCTTATGTCTCTGGAAGGCTGATTTACTAGCAAGTCCCTGAAATGGCAGTAGGCAACGGCATGCAATCAGATAACATCTTCTTTGTTTAGATGACCATTAGATAATTAAGCAAACTCGGACTTCAGAAAGGTAACAAAATATCACTGTTGGCCATTATGATTTATGATTAATGGACAGCCACTGACTTGCAGAATGTAGTTGGAGTTACTGGTATATTATGTAGTAATTCTAAATGAGAAGAAAGTAACAATACGCATTACTTTATATACAAGGAAAGTGGAACTCAATATTAGTCTCCTCAAGTATACAAAACATAATATATAGAGGGCCGTTTGGCATAGTGGAGTTTTTGAAGGAAGCCACCTTAATTTTTGTTTGAAAACTATTTTTTAAAAGCACATCTTATTCCAAAAGTGCTTTTAGAGGAAACCACAATGGACCATCTTCCTCTAAAAACTCTTCTAACTATCGAACACACTTTATAAATTATCCAAACGGGTCCAAAAGCAGCTTTTAGATCTCAAAAGCTCCTTTTGGCTTTTCAAAAGCCATGCCAAAAGGGCCAGAATAAAAGTGGACTGTGCAATAAACTTCTGATTCCAAAAGAATACGTGTAAAGAGAAGTGAAAGATTTGCATCAACTAACATTATAGGTTATTATCTCCACAACTTCAGCATTTGAAAGCACATGCGTTGGAGATACAAGATTACCATTGACCTGCAATAGAAAAATAACGATAAGACCCAAATTCACAAAGCACGTTATACCAGACAAACACGAGAAAAATACCTTAGCAGCAACCATTTTGTTGCCAGTATCAGTGTGTATCATATATGCATAATCAATGACAGTTGCCCCTTTAGGCAGATTTTTAATCTGTAGCAGTGTCACAGAACTGAATAAGCATCAATAAACAGAGCTTCCTTTCACGTAACATAGATGGTCATTCTATTACCTCTCCCTTTGATGTAAATACAAAGACACAACTGCCTAAAAGATCCCCAGTGATGGTATCCACAAATTCTCTAGAGCTCATATTCCCAACAAACTCCTCTTGCCATTCCCTAATTGCGTTAAGCCAGCCAATCTGAAAGAAAAAGAGGACTTGTAACATAGAATTAGTGATGCAGTCAGAGATAAGAGCATTAATAGAAAACCTCACGAAGAGGAAAATTTTGGGAAAGATGATACTGCAAAGGAAGATTATACCCTGAGGGCAACATTGGCATTGTTGAGGCAAACTATTTTCCCTCGAGAGCTTCTACCGGTTGGCAGAACATGTCCAACTAAGCCATTCACGAAAACTTTCCCACTGTAATGAGCAGCAATCCCTCTTTCAGCAATCAAATCCATCTCTTCAGTTCTTATCTGCTAACCATATTTGTAACTTTCAGAAAGTTCTTATCTGAACATTCAAATTTTGTTATCTGAACGCGTATCATATCAACTAAAGATATTAACAACACATGCCGATTCCTCAACAAACAAAGATAAAAAAAGATGAGAAACTGCAAAGGATATAATGAACACTAATAATTAACCTGAACTTCCAGTCTAAACATGCTCTCATAAAGAAAGGGAATCACAGTAGTATGAAGACTCTGATAGCCATTAGACTTCGGGGTTGCTATGTAGTCTTTCATCTGTAACCCCAAGAGATAAGGAAGGAATAAAAGGGAATAGGTGAAGAAAACAATATGCACTAAAGAGAACTTAATTTAGAAGCAAAGCAAGGAACAGATAAACATACAACTCGAGGTATTGGGGTCCAAATTCCGTGTACCAGTCCGAGAACATGGTAGCATATCTGCAAGTATAACTTCAGTCAGTGTATCAAACTGAGAAGGTGAATGTGTAACTTTAATTCAGAAGACAACTTCGATGGTGTGGAAGCATTTTGTGAAATTCTTGTAATAAAATTTATGTAGTAATTAAGAACAATATAGGAATAACTTGCTAGAATGTTATTGAATAATAATCGATGTTATCCAAAAAATGTACAATGCCTCTATATTTGTAGGCAAAATTATTTCCTACTTCCACAAATAATAGAAAACTAAAATAAGGAAACTAAAAAAATCTTAATCTAATTAGAAATCATATTCTAATCAATAAAGAAAAGAAATCCTATTCTAAACAAGAAATAAAAAAAAAAGATAAAATCTATTAGAACTAGAAAAGATAAATCACAACTGTAGTAAGAAACTACTAATAATAGTTATGTGCTACATCAATCCCCTCCACATGAATAAAATTCGCCCTTGGAGTTTTTTTAAGGAAAAAAATTAATCGGACGAAAATACTCAAAATTTTTTGTCAATACTAATGTTGAAGAAATTTCAATTTCTTGATGTGCTTGATAAACGTCGTTATATTTTTCAATTGCATTCTTTAAAGTCGACTTTATTCCTACCATGATTGTTGTATTTTCTTCAAGGATAATTTTGTACACAACATTCTTTCATAAACAAAGCATGATTCGATTTCTCATTCTTAAGTTCACTCTCGATAGAAGCCACTAGTGCTATTATGAATTCTTCATACTTCTCATTTCTACTATAATGTGCAGTGATGCTTTCTTCAACTCAAAAGAACTGGTACGCGGACTCAAATCCTCATCGTCCATGTTTTCCTTATTTTTATGCAATTCTTTAACATTGAAACTGTATAGAAGGTCGACAAAATTTTTATTTTCAATTTGACAATCTTCACCTTTGACTCTCTCGTGATTGAAAAGTTTAATTTCTTCCTTAACTATTGGACAAGTGTGATCTTCAACTTGTTCATCATTGAGTGCGGCTCGATCTTGAAGTTTTCAATTGCATTTTCCACACACAAGGAATCAGCAAGTCTTAGATTTTCAACTTGCACATGCTTTCTTTTCCTGTTTTAGTATATCATGGACAATAACATCTTTATTATTTTGAATTACATCTTTTTTAACCTCATTATTTGTCTTATGGATCTTTTTCTCTTTGTTTACATTAGTACTCACAAATTGCTTGTCACATAATACTACCACCTAAACACATACCTATTAACTCGAGCTACGTAAGTGGCATCTATACTATAGCACCATGATTGTCCCCAAAGTATATGACAATTTTCTATCTCTACCGCGTTACATATAATCTCATCTTTATAGTACTTTCCAAAAGAAAGTGAAATTTTGCATACCTCTATATTTTAAAGTTTTTTGTCCTACTGAAACTTGATAACAAGATGAGCATTTTTCAGTCTTTGAATTTAAAATTTTCACCAATGCTTTCGACACCAAGTTCTCACAACTCTTATGATTTATTATCACCTTGCATATTTTATTGCTGATGATGCATCGTGTTCTAAAAATCTTCTTGCACTTAAATTTGACTCTTTTATATCATCTCGATAAACCTTCACAGAATCATTAATAACTTGCGTGTATTCAAACTTAGTTGAGACTCGAGGAAATCTCTAACCACCTGTTACAGTGTTTTAATCTTATTGAAGCAACCAACATTCATAACAATTAAAGCCTACAAATTCTTGTCGGCTTACTTCTCCATTGGCTCATGATTTCTTTCAAGACAATGTAGTCAGCATTCGCGTAATATTGTGAAGAGTTTCATCGATCGCCTTAATTCGTTGTTCGAGTTTGTCGAGCCTCTGTTCATCATTGACGGTTCGACGGTCACCATGACCTTTGTCGACTATCGAATTAAGACAATTTCCTGTTCTGATACCAATTTTGGTACGGAAGCGGTTTATGAAATTCTTATAATAAAAATTATGTAATAATTAAAAACATTATTAGAATAACTTTCTTGAATATTATTGAATAATAATTGATGTTATCTAAAAAGTGTACAATACCTCTATATTTATAGGCAAAATTATTTTCAACTTCTATTAATAACAGGAAACTAATAAAGTCCTAATCTAATTAGAAATTCAATTATAATCAATAAAGAAAAGAAATCATATTTTAAAGAAGAAATAAGAATAAAAGATAAAACATATTAAAACTAGAAAAGATAAATCACAATTGTAATATAAAATTGCTAATCATGGTTAAATACTCCATCATTTGAGTATTAAAATAGATAACAGTTCACCTTCTGTGCACTACATAGAGGCCCCACTCCAGCACATGGCTTTGGTTTTATAACAATTCGAAGCTGGAGATCAAAACCTTTTATAGTGTCAATCAAGAGTAAATATACATAAGGGGACATTTACTATCAACGGTAGCTAAAACATAACAAAAATACCTGCGCAATTTGGTTCACTTCATTAATATGGTTCTTAGATTTCAATACTGCTTTGTAAATGCTGCATATTAAGTATTAAAGTTAGCGAGTAGTAAAAGAAATCTGAAACACAATAGCGAGACTCTGAATGACTCAAATTCCCGTTAATCGATAACAGCAAGTCCATACTAATTAACAAGTCATCTTGATTAGATAAGACTTTTTTTCTAATATATTGTGGTTTAATTCTTATCTCTAGGAGATAGGTCCATGTTTTCAAATTGTTTTAACTGTCCATACAAATCAATAAAAATATGAAACAATAGAGATCTGTAGATCACCTGTAAGGTTCCTTGTATACAAATCGAATTTCAGTTCTTACTGTCATAAGATCTAAGAACTGATCACCCTCGATCCTCTTCATTAGTATTTTATTTGCCTGATGCAAAAAAGAAGACCTTCAGGTAGAATACACTTTGATAGCGAAGCAAGAATAAAATAAAATTGAAAAATCCGCAACACTGTGCTAGTGCATCATTAAATTTATTCCAGCTATATCAATGGGTGATGGAATCTGAATGATACAGTAAGAGCTAGATTTTGCAGTGCCATCCAATAAAAATTCATAGCAGGTGCAAACTTGCCTCTTCGAGTTCTTTCTCATGTGCTTTATAAAGTTCTGCAACTCTTCTCTTGATCTCAGAATAATCTTGAGCATTTGTGTACATAAATGCCAAATTTTCAAGTTCAGACTGCAAGAAGGAAAATGGAAAATGAGAAAGAATGCATGACAGTAGCTGCAAACTCAAAAAATTGAGCATGGCAAAATCATGAATGAAAAAATAAATCTTTATCGGTTCAAGGCATCATTATATGAGATTGCAGAGTAAGCATGTACTGATATAAGACAAAATTTGTAGTTTATACTTCTGAGAATTTGTGGATGATCTGAAGGATAGTAATTAGTGGATCCACAGAGCGAAAACTAGCATGAGGATGCTAACTTCTGTAAAGAACAAGGTTGATAGCACCTACAGAACATCTAAATAGATGTATCTTATAAACTTTTCGTAGTTAAGTCCTGGGTTCTTTCTAATGCTCTTAGCATGGAAAATTTATTTTTCGAAAGTTTTGAATGTTATTTCACATATAGTACCTAGTGGTTGTCATGCACCTACAAATCTGGAAATTCAGAAGTTCGACTTCAGTTGGCCAATTTTTAAGTACATCTAGAATCAAAGATACACATCCAATTGCATTGAACAGATGGAAGGCCATGTGTCATCATTGGTAAATTCATAGATGCATAAAATGGAAATGAATAATTTGGCAGAAATTCATGAAATAGGAGAGATTTGGACTTGCATGCATTTAGAGTGTAAATTAGAGTGGTCCGTCCCTAGGGGATAAATTAGGAACTTTGAGACAGAAATAACAATTACTAGTTCATGAAAGACGAGAACTACGTAAATTTTTGGGAGTATGTTCCTGCATAGGAATACTCATTTGATTTTTCTATACAGGGTGCACCCCATTTCTGCAAATTGAATGAAAAGTTACTAAAAAACACATGTAAATGTCCCGAAGAAGGAATAGCAATCCATACAAACCTGAATTCATTTCAAAGAGATTCGTCAATTCAGAAGAGATTCGTCAAGGTTAATATGGTATACATAATGTTGACAACTGACGAGACAAGGTACACTAATCAAAAATATAAATTAAACTTGTTGTTCAGATAATAGTTATTTTAAGAAATCTATTGCACATCTATTCAATAATACAATTAAATCCTGCAGGCCAAACCTAGTTTGGCATACCTTGATTTGGTAAATTCCAAGCAGTTTAGCTAGGGGAGCAAAAACTTGAAGTGTCTCCATTGCTATGATAGACTGGACAAGGTAGGTAAACGTGAGAACATGAAATCAAAATCGAGAGATTAATTGATCACGAAATTAAAATCCGCAAACCTGCTTATGTGGAGCCATATGTGAAAGAGTTCGCATATTGTGTAATCTGTCGGCTAATTTGACAATTATTACACGGACCTGATACACCAAATGTTTTGGTTGTTAGATGCTGTCAACAGAAACAGGGACTTTACAAACTACACATCCAAGAGTGAATCACCTCTTCAGTCATGGCCAGAAACATCTGTCGCAGATCCTCTGCCTTCACATCTTGAACAGAATAATTATCATCGTTAGACTTGAGTTTCCCAAGTTTCGATACCTGGCTACCATTGACAATTAATATATTAAATATTCAACTTGGGTTCCCACTTAACATCAAAAAATTGATCAAAACAAAACAATAGAAAGGAGAAAGTAGTGTACAATCCGAGCAAAAAATTTTAATCAATGAATTGTATGAATCTACCTTAGTCTCTCCTTCCACAATATAGCGAACGGTAGCACCAAAATCCTTCTCTATTCTTTCAAAAGTAACCACATTCGTATCTTCCACAGTGTCATGTAATAAACCAGCAGCAATTGACTCCCAATCTAATTCCTGAAATAATTGAAAACTCAAGTAAATGGATATATATGTGTGTGTGTGTGTGTGTGTGTGCGTGTGTGTGTGTGTGAGGAAATGAAATGCTTCATCAAATTTGAAGAGTCAAAATTAGAAATAACCACAACTCACAAGTTCTCCAAGAATTTGTGCAACTGCAACAGGGTGAATAATAAATGGTTCTCCACTGCGCCTTTTTTGACCATCATGTGCCTCAAAAGCCAACTGTACAACAAGCAAAACAGAAAAATAAAAGGTTAAAAATTGATCTAACCAATTTCTGATCTTAGAAAATAAGTTTCCCAGAACAACATCAACAATAAGAACTGGAGAAAACATAAAAGGGTGGAGGTAAACAAATAGAATTAAAAAAGGGAAGGTTTTTTTTTTCTGGAGGGTAGGAGAAAAAGCAACCAAAATATTAGAAGATAAAAAAAAAAGTGCAGTTTAACGTTTTATAAAGACCAAGCAAACTAACATTCAGGGCGTTGTAAACCAATTCCAATTCCTTTGGTGAGAGATACGAGATGGTAGGTTTAAGATCCTGCCACAACAAAAAAATGCATTAGCTGTGGGATGTCACACTTCAGAGCTCATGCACAATATCTATAATCGTACCACTCTTTTGAAAGGGTGCATCCGCCCAACAACTTTCAATTTGTCCTAACCATCTGAACTAATTCCCACTTAATTCAATCTTTCATGAGTGCTACTTTAACCATTTCAGCAATGTTATCATTCTTATTCATCATTTTGTTTTGCACGACATACATCATAATTCATAACATTCTTAGCAATCCCGTCTCACCCAGGTTCTACATTTTGTTTCTTAGATAATCCTATATAGTATGGGAACCCATTTAGGACAAATGTACGTTGTTTGGCATACCTCCCACAAATTTTCGGGAGAAACCTTGTTGTAGCATTCTGAAGAAGAAGACGAAGAACAGTGCAACTTCCAATTTCCGCAAGCTAAATGAAGTACACTTGAGCTTAAGAGGTTTTGTGGAAAGAGAAAATCTGAGACTTCATATGAACACAGTCCTCCCAAATTATGGAATCCAGATCTCTGACACAAATAAGAGAATGACAGGCCGCAATTAATACCAAATAGAGCCCACTAACTTTTGGTGAAAAATAAACTAAAATTAAAATAACCAATCATAGAATGCCAGAAATTATTAGTGCTTGAAATATGCCTTTTGCTGGATTCTGAGTCAATTGATCAACTTAATTCAAATTAATCTAGTCCAAAAAAGCAAATACAGAAGTAGGGAGAAGTTACACATAATATTTTAGACTCCCAGTACAGCAAGCCATTCACTAATTTACCACCTAAAATCATAAGAAACATAGCTTTATTTATTTACTTGTTGGAGTCATGCTATTTGTTACGCCTCGCCTCCGAGGCTCCAGGAGAGATTGCCACCTGGACAGCAAAGCTACGTTGGCAGGAAGTCGGCAGAAAAGTCAAAGAAAGGTCAATGAAGTCAGAATGGTAAAAGAGACAAACATCCAAATTCCTTTCACTGAAGTTTGAAGCGGATGCCGAACCCCTCCCTCCTATGCAAAGCACTAAAGCTTGAAGCTGAAGTCCTTGCAAGTTGTCCGAAGCTCTAAAGCGCAAGAAGTTCTTAATTCGATGTTGACCGCACTGAAAATTCGAAGATCCCTAGAATGATTGATGTGACGTCTGTAATAAAAGTGTGTTGTGTGTCAACCTACAATGTAGAACGGCCGATCCCTTGTCAATATTAATTATAGGAATAGACAATGATGTGAGGCTTTAGTGTAGGAGATGTGGCCACGTGGTTTTGATCAAACGATCACCACGTCGGCCATGATATAATAAATATCTTCTCCATGTAAGAAATCGAGGTTGGCAATTGGCATCTTTGTAATCAAGGAATTGGAAACTCACGAGATATTGAGGGGAAATACTTAGCAATTTCTCCATTAACCTTTCTTTACATCATAGTTGAGTACAAATTCAAGTATTAAACACTTTGAATCTCTCACAAATTACTCCCTAAATCTATCCTTCCACATATTCCTTCAAACAAAGAGAAAGATATTCTTCGTTATTTGCCCGACAGTAGTTGATAGCGCGGTTGTCATTGATTTGAATCGTCAGAGTCCTAACGTTTTTGTCACTTGTCGGAAAGTGTCTCCCGCGTCCATTCCTAACTGATTACCGCCGTCATTCCGGTAAGAACGGCCGCAACCGTACTTGACGTGGCAAGAGTAGCCCGACCTCTGTTGACTCATTTTTTGGGGTCAACACTATTCACTCGAATTAGTATTAAATAAGAATTCATTCCGTCCTAATGCACATGAATCAGCTCTCCAAAGATTCAAGTTTATCGACTAGGATAATTTAGTTGATCAGAACTGGAAGTCCAACAAAATAATCTTACAACTCCTAAACTGCATCCCTTTGAAATTTCAATGTCACAATGCTCCAATAAACCAAAAATTAATCATTTATAAGAACTTTGATGTAAAACTCAATATTTCTAACCAAACTTTAAACAAATACATTCAGTTCGCCATCGAGGACTGTAGAGAATTATTAAATCCCAAAAGACGGAGAGAAATGTAGATGATTAACATAACTTTCTCAGGCACATCATCATTTTAAAAATATTTATGTTCTTGACTCGGGCATATAGTTAACTCCGAAACAGTAAATCCCAAATACTCACTGGTCGGATGCAAATTCCCTTCGAAGCTCGTACACACGCTTGAGGAGGTTGTGCGGTGCTAGCGAGAAATCCAGTGAGCGTTCTTGGAGCCTTCGAAGCGCATGACAGCACACTGTAATCGTATCTACCGCTCAAATACCCTTTCCAAAACTTACCCATACTCACGCCTTCCAATGAACCTGCCAACATCACATTAATCCACACACTCAATCCACTTACACACTCGGCATGTTACCAGAGAAAATCAAAAATTCGTATACGTGACAAAAATCAAAAGCCAAAATAACACTTACCTGACATTGAAGAAGCAGAAGACATTCTTATTTCGAAGCATCGAAATATAAACTCAAACTACAGTTTTCAAACAAAAATCTCAACCACTTGATTCAGAAGCTCCTTGAGAAATATAAACACACACATAATACATACATACACACACATTTTATACATATATGCACTTGTGTGCTAATATATTCGACAATATATACATCTAGAATTAGAGAGAACCTCAAATTTTGTTTGAATGCGAAATTGAATCAGTGAATAAAAAAGATTCTGATTCGGCGCAAATGCATAAGCGTATCTTTTGAAGGGAGGGGTAACGAGAGAGGGGGATTAGCCGATTAGGATAATCTGGAGAGAGGGGGGATATTAAAGAGGAGAAATTGCCCAACTGCTCCTCGGCCTATTACTTGATTGGTAATTCAATCTCTTAATTTTAAAAATGAACATATTACTGTACGATCAATTCTAAATAATGAAGTTTGTCCAAAATTCGTAAATTATCATGAGATTCACACAGATATATATTTGATTCAGGAGGCACATCGTTATTACTAGGACCAAGCGATAGTGTTTAAATTAAATTTGAATATTATATTTTAAATTTCTCACGCACTTAATTAAGCATTTATAATAATTTTTGCACTACATTTTAGCCCCTGTTTGAAACCCATTTTGGGTTGAAAAGAATTTTTAGAATAGTGATTGATGTAAGAATGTGTGGTGGAAAGGTGATGAAATTTTTTTGATTTATGTGTAATATTATTTTATTAAGAAAATGTGTGGTTGAAATGAAAAATGAGAAAGAGAGAGAAATGAATGGGTGTCAAATAGGGGCTTAATTACATTGAAAGTCTTCGATTTTTTGTTTTTTCGTTTTCACACTCGAGTCCTTAGCTTTTGTAATGTTTTTAACATTCACTTAATTAGAGCACGTCTATGATAATGATTTCTATAAATATGCTATGCTAGCGTGGAAAAAATATTTTGACGAACATTTGTTTTAAATATTTATTTTACTTATTTGAAAATATGAGTCACAAGTAAATCTTTTTACTCCCTCACGGTGTATTTATATGATCATCGGGGACATTATGTATTAATTAATTAAAACTTGGAGATAAAAATAAGGTTTATTAGTACAAAACGTCCATACGTTTGGCCTGTAGTGTGCAAAACATCATTACATTTCAAAATTTTGCATTTTCACTCTCATTTCTACGTTTCATTGCGGAAATCATCATTTTCGTATATTTTTTCAATTAAAAGTTGTAAAATGATGAAAACGCCCTCCTATTTAAATAAAACAAAAAAGAACAAATTAGAATCATAGTCCCAAAATTTCAAAAGATTACAAATGAGTGCCTAATGTATAACTAAAAAGCTAACATGCGCCATAAACTCAGGTCAACCACCACATTTGAACCTTAAAACTCTGACCAACCACTACCCAAACCACCGGAACTCCATACCATTGGATCGCCCTCACTCTCCTCTACACATACCACCCAACCACAGCCCTAACATCACTAGATTTGGCTGGAATCGATGGCCAAAATCTTCCTCGCACTCACTTACTATCCCTATTCGATTTGTCCTATGGAGGTTGAATTGTTGAAGACCCATTTGTGGAATTGTTGCGTTGTCATTAGACGATGCAATAACCTACGCTCTCCCGGAACTTCGCTATCCTGCAACAGTCCCTAGTTTGGTAGAATCGCTTATCTCCCGTGGATCACGAAGAACAACCCGTTCTTCACAGACTGAAACTCCAATCGTCTTTTTCGATCTTCAGCACCTCTGACAAATATGTATGAAGTTTGGATTTGGTATTTGGATATTGAATTTGA
>CAIGRS010205368.1:0-15707 GCA_903798395.1 Fraxinus floribunda | reverse complement strand
TTAAAAAAAAGAGGCCCAATCAAAAAGTCCAAGACTTCAAAGCAAAAAAACCCAAATTGGAACATGTTCATCTTCTTCCAAATCACGCCTCTATGCAATTCAACTATTCAAGCTTCTAGGATCTAGGTTCTGGCTCAGGCACCCGACGACAACTGAAACTCCCCGCAGATCCAGCACAGGCGGCCGCTGGGGCTGGCTAGGTGCTGGATCTGCCCCTATTTACTGGGGCAAGAATAATGATACTTGTATATAATGATTTAAATATAAATGAGGTGTCAAAAAAAAGAATGGAGAAGTTTTTTTTTTTTTTTGGTTGAAGAAATTCTAACTCAATCATATCTGACCACATCATGTATATATAAATTATTATGTAAACCATTATATATAGGAAGAAATTCATAAATAAGAGATTAAGTATGACACATTTCAAAATTAAGAAAACAAGGCTTAAAATTTCAAAAATCAAATTTTTAAAAAAAAATTTATTTATAAAGTAATTAATTAAACATATATTTTATTAATTAAATATATTAAGGTCACAATTCTCATAAATTATAAATTAATTCATATTATTTATTAATCACAAATCACAAATTTTATAAGTCACAACTTATTTTGTAGTCACAAAATATCTAATTAATTAATCACAAATTTATTTTCGATCACATAGTCGAATTATTGATCATAAATTAATAAATTTTTACGTCACATGTTATTTATTGGTCACAATTTATTTATTTCATTGACCGCATATTATTTATTGGTCACATATTAATCAATTTATTGGTCACAAACAATCAAATCTTTTGTGACCACCACCCATCACATTGTCGTCGAAACCACCACCCCGCATCCCGGCTGTAAAACCATCCACAGCCAACATTGCCACCACCCTACATCCCGACACTAAAACCATCTGCAACCAAACATTGTCATCGCTGTCGCCACCACCTAACCACAACCACTGCACCACACCACCACCGCACCAAATTGCCAACATCACCACCACCATAATCCAAACACCACTAAATAATCAAATTCAAAATTATTGCAGTCATAGCCACAGCCACAGCCACAACTATAGCCACCGCCACACCACCACAACCACCGGCGCATCGGATCCACAACCATAACAATCGCCTTCACCATTTCACTATCACAACACCACCACCTCACCGTCCCCACCTCACAATCTGAAATAGAAACAAAAACAAAACAACCCCAAAACCACCACCAGATTTCTCCACTCCAGTAGAGATGACGTCTCTACACAACGGCTCCGGCTAAGCAGATCAAATCAGAGGAGAACGAAATCACCCTAAAATACCCAAAACTTCCTCACCAGATTTTCTCTTCTACCGAAGACCAAAATACCCAAGGATTGTGATATGGGCACATAATTGTACCCATAGGGGTATCCATAATGGACACTCGGCTCCCCACCTGTTGCTACCAATAGGGGGCGTTGGGTGTCCATTATGGACACCTATAACATTTTTCAATACCCAAACCCCTCCCTATATTTTTCTGCAACGATGGCGGGTACATCGTCGACAACACTACTGCGAGTTCGCAACAGTCTCGACACTGTTGTTCGACGCCGTTGCGAACGAAAGAGTTCACAATGTTGCGAGCACAACGCCGCTGCTACAGGGCGTCATCGCGCAACGACCTACTAGAGAGATAGCGCACGACAGTGCTTGCCGTCGTGCGCACCTGTCGTCGTGATGCGCCTATCACCACCATGATCGTTGGTGCTGGGTACGGTGTGAGGGTGAAATTGAAGATGAATTAGGTCTTGTGGGTTGAGGTGGATGTGTAAGAGTGGTGTTGAGTTAAATTAATTTAATTTTATAATATTAAAGAGTTTAAATTATCTGATTTTTAAACAAAAAACTTTCAAATGTGATTTTTTAATTGTGAATTTAAAAACTCCGGATATGTGTAATTTTCACTTATATTTGTACCAGAATCGTTGGGGGCAATACTCCGACCTTTTAGATCTATCGTGCAATACCCTCTCAAATTTTGAAATTGGCGAAAAGCGTCTCTATGTAAAACTTGAGGTGCGTTTCACCCCACCGCCGTCTACTCCCGTCAATTTTGTCGTTAATTCCAAATAAATAGGGCCAAAATGGAAATGTTGAATTAGGGTCAAATTATTTGGAATTTGTAATGAGAAAAAGATTGCCACCGGACCGGCAATTTTTCGATTTTGATCGAACGGGGAGATTCCAAATACTCACAAACCCCAAGGGAAGTGTATTCAATTGAAATTTTTAAAGACTTTTATAGACTTTNCGAACGGGGAGATTCCAAATACTCACAAACCCCAAGGGAAGTGTATTCAATTGAAATTTTTAAAGACTTTTATAGACTTTTTTAAGTGAGTGACTTTTGTGGATTTTGTGGACTTTTAAGTGATTTTTATGGATTTGATAAGAATTGATAAAAGTCTTCCATGAACTTCTGTAACCTTTCATTAGAGACTTTTAACGACTTTTAAAGATTTATATTTTAAAATAAAATATTAAGCATATATAATGTAATATTTTAAACAATTTCTTATATGTCCAAATCATTCATAACTCGTATAATTGAAAATGTAAAGCAATAAATCAAATTTCTCATGTAAAATGAAAAAAAATAATTTTTTTTTCAGGTCACATAAAATGGATTAACAAATAATCAAAATATAAAAAAAATTTAATTGTATTTAGTTATGTTCAACAAAAAATAAAATAAAATAATCAAACGTCACAATATCATTCTACGTATCAGTTGCTATAGTAGCCCTCTATGCATTACCACTCTCTCTTTCTTGTTTTTGACTCTCAAAAAAAGGGTCCAAAATCTTTGACTTCATTAATCGAAGAAGATGAAGAATCTTCGTTATCAGGTTCAATAGGAAATTCATCGGAACGACGCTCTTTGCAAAGAAAATTGTGTAATCCTACACAAGTTAATACAAGCTCCGCTTGTGTACCATATGGAAATGGAGAAATTTTAAAAATTATAAATTGTGATTTAAATATACCAAATGTACCTTGTTTAAGTAAAAAAAAGTGAAATACACGAAAGAGAAAGAGATAACACAAATAAATAAAATTGGTTTTAAATTTCTTGGCTTGAAAAAGAACCTTGTTTAGGTCAAAAAAAAAAATGTGAAATACACCCGAGAGAGAGAAGAAAAGGGCCATTGACAAATCTCATGGTAGAATGAAAGATTTGTTTTGAGATTTTCTTTTCATATTTTTTTACCAAAAGGTCTTCAAAAGTATAACAAATTATAAAGTCTCTAAAAGTCATTATCAATTAAATACTTCGTAATTATAGAAACTTTTAAAAAGTTTCAATTGAATATCTCGTGACTTTTAGAGACTTTTTAAAAGTCTCTATTGAATACACTTAAACTTTTAGAGAATTTTAAAAGTTTAATTTACCTAAACTTTTTAATTATCCAAAAACTTCTAGAAGTCCCAATTAAATTGAGATTCCAAATGCTCAAACCCTGAACTTTCATTAAGTCTTTCTGCAGAACTGAAATGGAGGAAAAGAAATCAAAGCCTTCAATTGAAGACCCTAACCCCCAAATTCAGAAAGAAAAAGCAGCGTGTGAAGAGTGTAAAACAAACCCCTCAAAGTACAAGTGCCCAGGATGCTCCCTCCGTTCTTGCAGTCTCGCTTGTGTCAAAGCACACAAGCAACGCAGTGGGTGTACCGGGAAAAGGCCAGTTACAAATTTCGTACCCCTCTCTCAATTCAACGATAATATCCTTTTATCAGGTGTTTCTTTTTTATACTGTTTCGATATTGGACTTTTTTGAGTTTCCATCTTGATCAATTCAATTCTCTGTTTTTTTTTGGTGCAATTCTCGAGTTTCTGACTCATTATCTTCTCCCGTTAGTTTTTCAAACCTATTTTAGGAAGCCCATTCTAATAATGTGAGTAATCTACTGTGGATTGTCTTGCAATTGGTTTGCATACTAATTGTGTTTTCATTGTCTGCCGTCTCTTTCCAGCATTCGTTTGGCTGTTTTAATTTGGAATTCCTTTCCTGTTTTGAGTTTCCATCTTGTAAAAAGAAATTCTTTGTGTTGTTTTGTTTTGTGAAATTTTTGAGTTTATTGTTCATAATCAGCTCCCTTAGTTTTTGAAATCTATTGTGTTAATTTTAGGAATATAACGGGAGCTTTCCTTAGTAATGGTTTTTCTGTATTAATTGGATTTTATTACTGCTGTATATTTCAATCATTCATGTGGTGATGTTTAATATTTTTCTATATTGTGGACGATATGGCTTTGAGCCATGATACACTTTGTCTTTAGCTGAGTCCTTCTTATTTGTATGTATTTGATGATTTGAATGTTCTGTATTTTATTCTTTCTAATGTACTAGCATTTTTACTACCGTATCATATGAATTTTCTGAATGGAGATTTTTCAGCCTATCTAAGTTTTGTGTGTGTTTAAATTCAATCACCAGCTAATGATTATGGCTGATTATAATTTCAACTAGCAGTTCTTTAAGCTTTACCTCATTCTTGAGGTTACATATGTTTTCAAGATTATTATATTGTCTTAAAAGGACAATTTTTTCCAGTAATGGTAACAGTTCTTGCTGTAGCATTTTGTAAAGTCCTTTCAGTCTTATTAGTTATTCCTTCTAGCAGTATCAAATTATAAATGTTTGAAGCATTAGTCTTTCACCAGATTGGTAAAGTTACTTTTGATTTTCAAGTTTGAAGTTTCTATCATCATATTGATACTTGACTATTTTTTTATACTAGATTATAATATGCTCGAGGATGTGAAGAGAGTTTCTGAATCTGCTCAGAGGACAAGACTTAAGTTATGTGGCAAATCTTATTTTAGGCTCCCTTTTCCGCTTAAAAGTCTGCGGAGTGCTGCTGCAAGCCGTGGGACAAAACTTCTGTTTCTTTCAAATGGGATGTCAAAGAGAGAGATGAATCGAACTTATTATGACAAAAGGTGATTATCTTATATGATTCTGCTCTTCTTGATGATTAGAGATTGAGATGGATCATCAACCGAGTACATCTATTTAAAACAGTTTGATGCTAAATGTTTGATTGGTGTCCTCAAATTTCAATAATGACCAAATTGAAAATTAATGGTCAAGGGAGGCAGTTTTGACACACAATAAACAGAAAGATTAACTTTCATTCGCACTCAATTTAATTTTGTAATTAAAATTAGATAGGGAAAAGTAACATATTTTTTCCTTAGAGAAGGCCTCTAAACTGTCAGATTGAAAGAAACCTAAAAACGATATCAAATTACATAATATTAACTTTTAATGTTTCTCTTCTGAAAATCAAAATTGAAAGTCATAAAATAAGAGAAAGAGGCCAAATTTCGAATTATTGTTTAAAAAATTTCCTTCTATTTATAAATTGAAAATGAAACCTGTATTTTTTTTTTAGTTTTATGATTAATCCGGAGCCGAATTGAAGATGCAATGTGCTTGCATGTTTGCATGGTCTCTTATCTTTATTCATGGACGCTTGTGTGTCCTGAATCTTACTGTGCAGAAGTGTAAATGGAGTGTGAAAATAAAACTTTACCATGGGACAAGGGGATATGAGAGCATTAACTTAAAATTCACGGAGTAACTGAAAATTACCATATTTAGGCAATAATGCTTTTGGTCGGAGTAGTATTCTTTTTGATCCAAATTAGCATGTTGATATGTTACTCCTTTCATTGTATTTACTTGCAGTTGGATAGTTTTACAATAAATATATTCTGTTTCGATAACACTCAGATCTTGATTTCGTCATGGTAAGGTTTTTCATTATTTTTGTTAATTTTGTTCTTATGCATTTGCACTTCATCTGAATTCAGTTTTATAAGTTGTCTACTTTTTTTTTTTTTATTCCAGGAATAAATTTGTATCTTGGACCATTGAGTGGCAGTTCCATTCAACTGATGTTGTAGTAGTTGACCACGGGTAATTTTCTTCACAAATGCAATTGTTTGTACTCTCCCTTTCTAGTAGAAGAAGCATTAATTGAAGGAATCATCAACCCACTTTCTAGAATCAACTAGGAACCTTAAAAGATACTAGGAAATCTTATTAATTATGAAAATAATGATGAGTAATTTCAGGTACCGGTAAGCCTCCGTTATGGATAGGAGAAAACTTTATATACAACATATTACCTTCTAAAACTTTCTAGCTGAATAACCTAACTAGTTGAGCTAAAAAATCTAAAAGCTTTCTCAAGCTATGGTTCAACAGAGTAGCAAACAATAAATTAATAAAGTAGTAATGTCATACCAACTTCAGTTGTTGAGGGGGATCATGCTTCAGTTGAAGGAATAGAAGGGTAGAGCTCATATGGGCTCCTCATTTGTTGTCTGCTCTTAATCTCCTATCTTTTCTTTTAAATTTTTATTGGTGGGTTGCGTTCAAAAGTACCTAAGAAATCCCTTAAAATCGTGGAGACATGAAAAAAGCTTGCCCTAAAAGCCGAGACTCTTAAAAGAAGACCCAAAAAAACTAAGACAGACTTCCCTTAGTGGCCCTGAAGCTTATGCCTTGAGGTGCGTGCCTCACTATGCCATGCCATGAGCCTTGGCAAAGGGTAATCAAAGTTAAGCTTTGAGTCTCCTAATTAATGCCTCGCTTGGTTCGCCTTGAGGAATAAGCCCTGGAAGCATATCAAACACTGCTTTCATGAACAAGGTAGTAGATATCCCTTCATTGTTTTGTCTCTCTAAGCAAGGATTAAACATCATCCAAAAATCATCAAGACCAAAGAAATCAAAATGTTTGCCAAATTCAAGTTTACTCCAATTGAGTAATTCTTCAAATTGAGTGGTAGATTTTTTCTTTGCAACGATATAATATCAAATACCTTTTTGGCAGCCATTTCTTGCTCTTCAGATGGTAATTCAACTTGATACTTGCAAAATCTTCACAATCTCAATAACAATTTTTGCATTGTCTTCTAGGAAATTTTCTACTTACCGTGACACTTCAATATAACAAGAAGCAATTTCTAACTATCGTGTTGCAGAGTACACGAGTAGACAAATCTCTGCTCCGTGATTGAAAATCATCTGAAAGATGGTCCATGAAAATCACCTGTTGTCAATTTTGAGATGAACCCCACCCTTGGATTCTACAAAAAAATTCATCCGCAAATATCCAAAGATTTTTGCATGATGTTTAATCCGGGTAGTTTATTAATTAGATTACTAGAAATTTGAAACCCATTAGTTTCGACTTTCTTTTTATTTTATATGATTTTCCTATCGAGCTTTACTTAATGTGCTCAAACTAGTGTATGACCTATCTTGAAGTGTTTCCACCTTGACCTTTCTATGCTCCAGCTCCAAGCAATTTTGAAACATGAAAATATACTTTTATATCCCTTGAATTTCAGTAGAAATTTCAGGTTAATCCAACTTTATTAAGTGGTGCAAAAGAATTTATTTCAAAAGTCGTCACTAGTTGTCTAGTTTTAAGAAAACCCTAGTTTTTGTTTTTGATAATTTATTTGTGTCGAATGTGAACTCTTAACTACTATGTCCTTTATGAACTTCAGAGTTCAGTCGGCAATGGACTTCAACTATTGAATTTGGAATATTATCTGGCTCCGAACACTTTTATTTTCAGATGTTTTAGCTTTGTTAGAGGAGGCAGAGTGTGACATGTTTTAGCTTTGTTAGAGGAGGCAGGTGGCTATAACCTTGCCTCTTTCGCTGCTTTTTCCGTGGTGAATGTTCAATGGACTGATTATGTACCTATCTTTATTTCATCATATGTTGCTACTTGCAAAATCTTCGCAAGCTCAATAGCAAATTTTGCATTATATTCTCAGAAATTTTCTACTTGCTTTGACACTTCAATATAACAAGAAGCAATTTTCTATCTATTGTGTTGCAGAGTACATGAAAATACATATCTCTGCTCCGTGATTGAAAATCATCTAAAAGATGGTCCTTGGAATCACCGGTTGAGACAATTTTGTAATGAGTCTCTTGATTCTCTCAAATTTTTCATCCGCAAATATCCAAAGGTTTTTCTCTTTTACATTTTATATTTTTTATTCCATATCTGATTATCAGTCCAATGTTATGATATAAAATTTACTTTTCACTGGTATCCTATTGAAGCCATGACTGTAGCATGATACCACATTTAGATTTGGCATTTTGGTTGTTACTTTTACTGCAGGGGCCCAGATCACCTTATCGCAAGTTAAACATTAAGGCACCAATACTTGAGCAATTAGCAAATTTAGTGATCTTGGAGTACCCTGTTATCCATGTTTTTCTACCTTCACACACCTGTGATTTCGAAGTCATCAACGACATGATTCCTAATAATGTTGAGCTTAAAAAGACTGTCGACGCGGATTATCCAAGTCCCAAAGGCGTGACTCTCAGGGAGGAGGAATTTGAAGAAGGTGGCTCCCCGAATCCTCTCATTTCAGATCTTATGAACCATTCAAATCAAAATATGGTAGCTCAGACGGAATTCAAAGAGTCGATATTTAGCCCATTGGTGGTAAGAGGTGATGAGCAAGACAAATCAGTATTAACCAGTGGTGGAAGTGTTTGGAAAGAAGAAGAATACTATATAGGCAAGGATTTGGGTATTCCTGAGGGGGGCATGAACTTTGATTTTGAGCAAGGTTTGGTCGACGTATATTCAGATCTTATCAAGGGAACTAATCCAGATGACTTCCTTATGGAGGAAGAGCTAGAGGAAGGAGAGATTGCATAAAAAATGCTTTATGCTGTCTAAAGGGGAAAAAAGTTCTGTATTGTAATGAATTGGAAAAATTACAATTGTTATTAATGTAAAATTTTTGGTCTTTGTTTGGAGCCCATTTTTTCTAGCTGTATTGTTAGATTACAATTGAGGTCAATCTCTAGCTAAATGTTCTCTAAAATGATAACTTTTCAGCTGCAGCAAGGTCAATCGAGGTGTGGGTCGTGCTACAATATGACCAATTCTAGGAAACGAAGTAACATAGAATATAGAAAGTAAAATGAATGTATTGTCTCAAGTTTTTACTCTTTCTTGCCTTTCGTCTAAGTAGNCCGACGGTTCCCGACTTTCTCCGCTTTCCGCAACCGTAACCATTTGTCATTCCGATTACTTCATCCATAAACCTTTTTTGATTATTTCAAAATAGCGATACGAAATAAAAAAAAGTCAAGGATAAGCTTCCATTCTAGAAGCGGTAGCTTCCCGCCTCCTTCGGTGAGAAGTTCCCTTCCCTTTTTTAAAATGACTGATTGGTCTGCTCAGCATACGTACAAAGTGGACCGCAGTGTGGCTGACCCTCTTCTTCCCATTCGGGTTCTAAGCCTTCTTCTCAGCCCTAGGGAACTCACCAAGTATAGGCTCAGGAAGCAAGCAGAAAAAAGTTGATGACTTCTTCGTTCTTACTTCCTGTAGATATTTTTTTCTTAGCAAAGTCCGTAACCGGTCATCCATAATATCAAATTAATCATTTTCACTTTTGGAAAATTCCTTATTTCGAACACCATCTTCAATTTTTTAATACCACATTGAAAAATGTGATAAAAAAATTGGACAAAACCCACCCCCATATGACAAAAAGTGTATTAATCGAAGGCAGACAAAATGGATCAAGTATTGAGAGGAGTGATAAAATTGCACATGGGATGTGGACAATACTCACATGAATCAAACATGGGACTTCTTTTGTTTTGCTTCCTCAATGTATAACATGTCCCATGTGTACTCATCTAATCATACTGTCTCTCATCTTTTGAGCTCATCACTAGTCATGTATAAAGACGATAAATCAGGTTGTATTTGTGTCAAATTTAGAGTCGGGTATATAAATTTTTTTACTATTGGATATACTTTAAAATTCAGTGCAGTATGTCACTAAAAATTTGTGCATTACGGGTATAGCATTCTATTTTTATTGGAAAATAGACAGACATAAACTATATAATAAATAAATATTAAATATTTTAAAAATAAACTTTTAAATGGAAAAAACTATTAAGGGATAAATCAGATATCATTTAAATGCCAAAATATAGACTAACATACAGTGTTCTAAAATGTGGTGTCTATGTGCAGTCTAGGTGCGCTTTTTATGCTTTTTTCCCTTCAATTATTAAACAAATTTTAGATTAATTTAAAATTTAAAATTAATATTAAAATTAAAAAAAAAATGATTTTTTACGCCTAGGCTCGCTTAGTCTAAAACTTAGCCTCCCCGCTTTATCAGTTTTTTTGCTTTTTAGAACATTACTAACATATAAAGATTTGTGATATCTCTTTTAACATTGTTGACCTTTTAAAACGGAATTTAAAGTTTTAATATGGTATCGAACCCTCTAAGCTTACACAAGCAATTTCGTCTGATTAAAACTCAAACGAGTACATAAATTTTAAGATTTATATGCTCAAACGAGCTATCATTGCGTGTGAACATATTAAGGTATAAATCTTGCATAGGTTAAATACTGAAATATAGATCAATATATAATAAAATGTCGCTCTTTTTAGCAAGATTGACATTTTAAAATTGAACATTAATAGAAATGTACTTAGAATTAACTGAACTCTTATCAAGATTATAAAAACAGTTGACAACAAAAGCAGAAAATAACTAAAACTGTCTTTTAAATGACCCACAAATGAATTTTTATTGGTTTTATAGATTTTCTCATCCTCATTGGGCACTCACTCAATCATTAGGTACAATGTCACTTATGTTTAAGTGGACAGGGCACGTGAATTAACGTATTGTGACAAGTCACGAGTAACATTAAGGAATGAACAGCCATGCCCAAATAATAAAAGTTTTCTACAACGTGATGGGCCATTCTTTGTTTATGAACGAAACAATTATTTTCAACACATTAATGTGTTAAATCAACAAAAGAGACAATAATGTATCTTGTATAGGAATTTATATAGCTTGTGATCTACGTCAACATCTACGTTTCCTTGTAAGTTTACTTTTATGGAGGTCAGGCCGAATCCCATTTTAAGCAAAAGTGAAACCACTTGTTAGGAATTTGAAGAAGTGATATGACACGCGATATGAAGTATAGATAGCACAAAGAAAACAAGATTAAAAGAAAGCAAACCAAGAAGATCAATTGGCAAATGAACATAATACTTTATTAACAACTAATGGAGAGAAAATACAATTTATGCAATATTCTGCTACAAAACTGAATGAAGAGTTCACTATTTATAGGGGAACCATCTAAAACTCTAAAACATGGTAATTAGGTCAAAAATCGCTTAAAATCGAAAAATAAGGAAAAAGATTCGTTGCCCGTCGCCTGAGTTTCGTTGTTCCAATTTTGCTTCTCTCGCTCGAGCGAGAGTCGAGTGACCGTCCAGTGCCGTCAATCCGTCATTTTTCCTTCTTGGACCTTATTTTGACATTTTCAAATTTAATACTCCAAAATGCGAAACCTTAGACCCAATTTAGACCGGATTTGTGTCACAAAACCCAACACATCTTGTGTGGGCTTAAGGCTTTTACTAACTCTTTAGTGTAAATTTGCAATTATTTTTTATTAAACAAGCAACGTATGAATAACTCAACAAGGTTTTGACCTTCTACATTCGAACTTGTAAAAGCTCGACTGTAGAGTAGAGGTGGGTCTGATAGGAGCCCGACAAATTTTAATGCTCCTACTTTCCTCAATTTTTCTTGTTGAGTAATTCCTGATTATTACATGTCCAAGAAACAAGAATGCAACTAGGGTCTGGATACGTTAGTTTTTCATACTAATTTTGAACAAGTAAACCACTATATTTGAATAGACAATACCCAGATAACTGATTCTTTGACTCACATTTTTGGCACATATCTTTTGGATTTTTCGTTTTAAACCAATTCTCCAATTGAACATTTATTTGGTTCAAACGTTCATATCGAAGTTCTTGAGACCTAGAAAGTTTCTTGCAGGCATGAAGATGCTATTCAAAGCAAGTCTGCCTCGACGAACAACTAGAGTACTAGAAGTTGTTTGAATATAAAAATTTACGAATTATTTTAATGCAATTCTAAATCAAGAAACACACCTTTATGAGCTAGAATGCTAGAATTTTGGAACTACTTAGTTTCGACTTACTTTTTATTTTATATGATTTTTCTATCGAGCTTGAGCTGATGTGCTCAAACCAGTGTATGACCTATCTTTGACCTTTCTACGTTGCGTAAAATTCTAAAACTTGAAAATATACTTTTAAATCCTTTAATTTCGGAAGACATTTCAGGTAAATCCAACTTTATTAAGGGGCCCAAAAGAATTTACTTCAGAAGTCGTCACAAGTTGTCTATTTCTAAGAAAACCCTTCGTTTTTGATAAATTGTGTGTCAAAATGTAAACTCTTAATAACTTCAGAGTTTGCAGTTGGCAATGGATTTCAATTATTCAATTTGGAAAAATTGTTTGGCTCCCAACACTTTTTTTTTTTTTTTAATGATATTTTATCGTTGTTAGAGGAGGTGAGGTATGACACAAGTTGCAATATTCCTATAAATAGGAATAGGGTGACCATAACCTTGCATGTTTCGTTCTTTTTCCCGTGGTGAATGTTCATTAGAATGATTATATACCTATCTTTATTTCGTCATATTTTCATGATTACATAAGCTAATAAAATAGCTATCTTTGGATTTCAAAAGGAAAAATTAAATTTCATTCGGTATTTGACATTCAATTTCGAGGTCTCATTACGTCACAAGTATTACACATATTTAATTGGAATTGTCCGAATGACTCAATGAACTCGTGTAATTCAAGCTCCAATGCTCAAAAATTTGGTCTTGGTCTAGTTTGATCCAATGATATTGGTCTCGGTGGGTAGTTGTGAATTCATGGGTACGAGAAGATCAGGAACACCCTTTGTCGTTCAAACTACAACAACAAACGCTATTCGTATAGTAGTAAATCAAAGTATGCAACGACCAGAAGTTATGAAAAGGTCCATCTAAATAACATTATTTATTCGACTAAAGTCATGAGATGAACAAGTTGATGTTCCATATCCATTGAAGGTTTTAGTCGGAGCTGGGCACAAAATGACTATATTATTATGTTTTACCTTATCTCACATTTTTCTCTTATTTTTTAATCTATGTTAATTTAAGAAACTATTAACTAAGTCCCTTCTTGGTACATATTCTTTAAGCTCGGTCATTGATTTTTAAACACACAGTATTCAATAAAATAATTTTGTACATGAACACTATGTTTTCCTATTTTTTTAATCACATATTCTCCAAAAAAATCAATTTTTACAAAATCTACATCAGATTTATCCGTTAAACGAAAAATTCCCTAAGTGAACATTATTGGTTCCATATAAACATCTGTCCTCAATGCTCTTGAAGAACTGAGATATTGGTGACACTATAATCTCACTATTTAATGCATAAGGGCCTGAGTCATGAAGATGAGTACTCTACTGCTCAAGATTAAGACAGGGAATCTAATGCGATCAAGTAAAAACTCCATTAAGATAAATATATTAGTAAATATGCTTCACCTACTTTATTGTTAGTTCAACTTTTGATCATCTTGTTGATTTAGAACTTTCAACTGCCTCATTTTAATTTATGTACGAGGAATTACATGCTTTATTGTATACTTTCTTTTTATTATAGTACCTGCTAATAAAAACTTGTTCTCTTCAAAAAAAAATAAAAAAATAGATAGTTTTTCTACACCATATCATATGCATGACACGTTTTTTCGACTTTCTAAATAAACACCAAAAAATACTTTTAAACAGAGATAAAGTGCTTAAAATTATTGAGACTTGAGATTTCATATTAAAATGTCAACATTATTAAAAAGAGTATCTCAAATCGTTATATGTTGGTCTATATTTCGATAACCTAGAAGATGGTAGTTCATTTGAGCAGACTAATTTTGAAATTGGTATATTCATTTTTTTGTTTTAATCAGATCAAATTGCTCGTTTAAGTTTAATGAGGTCTAATACCATATTAAGACTTGATATTTCATCTTAAAAGGTCAACACCATTTACAGGAATAGTTCAATCCCTGATGTGTTGGTTTATATTTCAATAATTGATCAGAATGAAATTTATCCCTTAATAAAATTAACGCAAGTCCTATCGAATTTATTTATTATAAAACAAGTTAACAAAAATGCTGAAAAGAATTAAAATTGTCCTTAAAATGAGATCCACATTAATTTTTATTGGGTTCATATAATGCTCATGCTCATTGGGCACTCAAAAGTCAATAATTAGTTACAATATCACTCCATTTTATATAGTAGGACATGTCAACTAACATATGGTGAGTCACAAGAGATTTTAAGGAATAAATAATCTTGCCCCAAAAACTAAAAGCTTTGTACAATACTGCGATGGGCTACTTTTATTAATGAAACAATAATTTCCACATAAATATATTAATTCGTGAGACAGGACAATGTATTTTTTTTAACGTAGAAACCCGCAGTCGCTATCCGTGAGTGTGCACTGGATAAATCTCGCTCCATGTGTAGTAGCCCACAAACCACACATGAGAGATAAACAACACTAGGCAAGCCCGGTGCAACGAGTTCGACCGAGAAAATGTTGACAGGGAATTCGAACTCGTGACCTTCAGTCTCCGTGCCCACTCGCTCCACCAACTCGACCACCCCCGAAGGATTGACAGGACAATGTATCTTTAACTAGAAGCTTTATGCATAATTCATGAAAGAGGATGACTTATTTTATAGGGGAAATTCATTTAGTTTGCAACCTAGGTTATAAAATATATAATTTTTATGTTTCTGTTGATTTGTCGGAAATACTTATAGATTCATTGCAATATCAAAATGCTTTACAAAATAGAGTTCATTTTCGGTTTGCGAATAGTCCTCCAAAACTTCAGAAATTTACAGATGGCAAGATTCCGATAATATGTATTACCAACGGAATTTCGAGATGTCGCGTGTTTTAGCAGTGATGAATCCCATCTTAGGCACCTGCAATTATATGCACTACATATTAAAAGGCCTTTTCAAACCTAGTTATTGAAAATGGCATTCTTTATCAAAGTACTTACTATATATCATAATATATGCTGTTTTAAGTTTACCATTTTGATCAAGCTGTCAAGTTGAGAGACTGCCCTTGTTGTCTCAACACGACTGGTCCAATCGTGTTGAGTCAAGGGCGTCGAAACTTTCTTAGAGACAGTTTAATAACAATTAAAATCCAATCAAAATTGAAAATATAGTCGTTATTGGGTCTTATTCGTCTAATAAAAGTCAACAATAACGACTAATTTTTCAATTTTAATCTCTACTTTTATTCTTAAAAGTCTAGATTAGGGAGAGCCGTGTATGACAATTTGGTTAAATGTTGAAGGTCACTCAACTTTCGATTGAGTTGTATTGGAATCAATCTTATTTAATTCATCAAATTAAGTCATCCGTCAACTTCGATTTAAAAAAAAAAAAAATCCTATATCGGGATATGAAAATGATACAAGTATTCATCCTAATTCCTTTGCATATTATTATTATTAATGGTAACATTATTTGTTCAAAAATATTGCAGAAGACGATAGTTCCATGGTTTGCACCTCACTTTAATTACTCTATTATAAGACACATACACTTCACCAACTTCATTGTTAGTTCAACTCCCCATTTTGTTGATTTTAACCATTCAACTGCTTCATT
>CAIGRS010205349.1:0-16503 GCA_903798395.1 Fraxinus floribunda | reverse complement strand
TGCATCATCAATTTGAGAGATCTATTAATTGTAGAAGAAAGACTGAATGGTCATTGGTCAGTATTGAAAATGATGTAATTATGGAACGTAATCAAAATATGAGAACACGTAGAGAACAATTGTAATAAAATATCTTTTACTTTAATTTTTTTGTCACTTTGTGAAATTTTGATTGTGCCCCCCTAGTTTTAAATGTCTGCGTCCGCCCCTGGTGGCAATTATCCGATAATTAATGTGAAAGTGTGAGATTTCCATTAAATATTAGATATGTGCCACCTGTAATTATGTGTAAAAATTTATGGGCCTGTTTGGTACAGATTCTGATTTTCTACAGTAAATCAATTCTCATTTTCAGCCACACATTCTTCAATAAAATAATATTTTCCATCACATCAATAACTTTTTCTTCTTTTTCAACCACACATTTCCCNTTATTGAACGTTATCAAAATATGAGAACACGTAGAGAACAATTGTAATAAAATATCTTTTACTTTAATTTTTTTGTCACTTTGTGAAATTTTGATTGTGCCCCCCTAGTTTTAAATGTCTGCATCCGCCCCGGGTGGCAATTATCCGATAATTAATGTGAAAGTGTGAGATTTCCATTAAATATTAGATATGTGCCACCTGTAATTATGTGTAAAAATTTATATATACTCTTGATTTACTGTAGTCGCGACTTGGTTTAACGAAAGCATTTTGGTTTTCAAAAGAAATCATTCAGTCTAACCCCAGAGCCCTTTGGCGGGAATTCCCGTATGTCTCTCTCGCCACCTCTCTACAAATGTCGAGTTTCCCAGAATTATCCTCTTTGTTTACAACCATGGCATCGTCTCTCCAAAATCTAGCTCCAATGAACGGAAATGAAGATCCAAATCTCGCCCTCTCAATCTCAAATCTGAACCGTTCACTCAACTTGAGCGAAACCCCTAGGGTTCGAGTTCTGGATGCTGCGCTTTCTCTCATGTGCTACAGTGGTCCACAGGTCTGCTCTGAACCTTGAATTTTAATAGTTAAACTATTAGATGAAGTACTGTAATTTTTATTCAGTAATTTTGAATGTTGTTCTGCTTTTTTTAGGTTTATGATTCAGAGATTGAGTACACTGTGAGAACGATTGCTACTGTTCTAACGTCGTCAATCGGATGCAAGTTGTTCAGGATTAATGAGGAGGAGGTTTTGAGAGTCGGTGGATCGATTTCCAGTCGAGATTGTGTGAATATTGTTGAAGCGTGTGCTGAGGTATCGGAAAATTTACCCGGACATAAAGGTCGTTGTACTTGCTCTTGCTCTGTTTTAGTTTTAGAACTTATATTATGAGGATGCAGTGCTCGTGATGCCACAACTTTGCTTTGTATTGCCAAGCTGACTGCTTTACATTCAGTTTTAGGATGAACTTGGTAATATGCTACTATTAGTAAAATCCGGATTATGACTCTTGAATGGTATTAAATTACTTAGAAATTCTTCTACACTTAAAATTTTATTACCTAATGATAAAGGTTGATACAAAAGTTAATTTGATTAAATGAAATTTTATTTCCTTTCAACAGAAAGTGGGTAGGAGTGAAATTTTCATCAAGCTTTGAAGAAAGCATTTGACGTCTCCTGCTAATCTCTACTTGAAATTCCGAAATGTACATCACCATTTTTTCATAATTGATTGATTTGAACATTAGTAGATGGAAATCAAGAAACTTCTTTTGGGCTCTACTTGTTATTATTACTCTTGAATTGGAAAATGTCTGGAGAGTAATAAATTCTGGTTGTGAATTAGCATTTGAAGCAGATAAAGAGAACATATAAATCATGTGTTCTATGGAATTTCTATATGTGTCCATTAAGGCTTTTTACATGTATTTTTTTAATAAATTCGCATAAAATTGTCTGACGTGTTTTGTTTAGCAGGTGAGCTTTCTGCTTTGCTTTTGTGTGCTGTAGTGAGAGTGGCAGTGCTGGTACCGCACATTCAATTTGCCTTACAATCAACTCCTGCTCTTGATACAAACTTTAGCGTTGGCAAGGCTTCTTTGCTTGCCAGGATATCTTGCAATTTGCCAAATGAAATCAATATTAAGAATGGAGAAGTACCATTAAGGTGTGATGTGGAGTTTTACATCGAAGTGTAGAGTAACTCATCAATCAATATCCATAGCTCACATTCTCTTTTTAACTATTATTTCTACAAGATTGGTTACTCGTGATTTTTGTTGTTTATCCTTCCTCCCACATTTATTTTCTTTCCTCGAGAAAGCCAACAGAATGAGATATCTTAGTAGTTGTTCAAATTCTAATATAGCTCTCTATCATATCTATAAATTAACAATGTTCAAAGTGGGCATTCAGTTAAAATATTGTTTTCCTTCTTCTAATCGTGCCTTTATTGTATCATACTCTATTCCAAGCCCAAATATAGAAAATTTGATTGTCTTTAGTAATCCTATAACCTGCTTAGGTAAGAGCATCAACGTAGGTCTTCATTTTCAAGAGGTACTCCCTTATACAAGTCCACCCTACTTTTGGATCCGGAGCTGGTACTTATGTTGCATCACCTTTGCTGAAGATCTTGAAGCAAAGAGTCCACCAACCACACACCAGATGTCACTAGCAGTGTTGCAGCCCACCATTTGGTATTGATTACCGTCAGTCATGGATGCTAAGAGAGGAGAAAATATTAAGTGATCTTATCTATCTCACAAAACATAATCAGGACCCACTGATTCTAGTTTACAGTCAATGGTGGAAATGAGCTCTAGAGTGCATTCCAGATCCATTAATGAAACCCTCTAGTCCAAACCCACCACGATTTACAGCAAGTACATGCTCCTCCAGTTTATAACATTTTCATCATCCAGTTGCTCAGCAGAGAACTGATTTGCGGGTTTTCAGGCTTGAAGGTGTAGTTATCACAATTGCAGCTGGGTTTAGTGGTTGATTGGATTGGTGTTGGCTGTTTGAATCTTCAGAGTCTTAGGATGCCATTGCTAAGTTTTAGGGTGTGTTTGATAGATATTATTTTAAAAGAATGAATTTTGAAATAGTAGATTGATGGAGAATGTGTGGTTGAAAAATAAGGAAATGTTATTAATGTGATGAAAAATATTATTTTATTAAAGAATGTGTGGTTGAAAATGAGTAGAAGAATGAAAATGAGATTTTTAATAAGAATCAAACGGAGCCTTAATAATGGAACAAATATGTAATTAATAACATAATTAAAAGTTTATTTATTTATTTTTTTTTTATAAGTTACCAACTTTGTAGCCCTCGGGCCTCGGCTCCATTATTTGAAATTTTAATAATAAGAATCAAACGGAGCCTTAAACTTGAAATCTCTGATACCACATAATGAAAACAGAGAATGAGAAGTTGTTATTGTTTCATTCTGATGTACAGAGAAATTTATATTGTTACAAAAAAACCATCAAACCTCTAGAAATGCTCAGCGGCCATAATAGAATGCTGCTATCCAAAATACAGATTCTGTGATATGTATAAAATGATAATAAGTAGAATGTTCCAGATGTGCAATGAATTACTACTGGTTAATCAAAAATTTATTTAGCTAATAACCATTATACTTAACTCTGAGAAACTTTATTTTAGCCAACGAGGCCTCTTCTATTTAACTGTTCTATTACCTATTGTTTTTAACTGTTATATCACTCATGCCTTTTTGTATGAATATGCTAGTATAACCTTTGGATGGCTATTAAAACCAAATGAGTGGCAAAATATTCAGAAATTAAACTAGTTTTCTTATCAATGACCATCAATGTGTTTTTTTTTTTTTTTTTGCAGTTAATGATTATCATTATTCAGCATTTCATTTTCATGATAGTCTGATTTATCCTTATTCATCTTGTATGAAGTTCTGATGCATTTTTTAGCAGGTTGCTATTGTGGTATCTTGATCCAATGATTTTGAAGCAAGATGTGTCACAAATTTTGCAAGAGGTTATTAAAAGACCTTTTATTTGTTTGAGCAAAGAAATTTACGAAAGGATAGAATGGCGTTCAAGATTAATATGCCTGGTCATTTCTCCTTCATTGTTTATTGAGACAAGGGCCTTGTTACACAACTGGTTTCTTGTAACGTAAGCTCTTAGTTTCAATTTACATATTTTGTTTGTTATTCAATCACTGTTGCTTACTTTCACTTTAATTTGGATGGGTTCCAAGTAGAAGATTAAGGTTTTATTAAATGCATCAGATATTTACTATGGAAGTCAGAATCTGAAAGTGTGCTGTTCACTTTATAGAAGTCTATTAAGTGCAACTTTTCTGTTTAGTGACCTTGTTTCACTTAATTGATAGGGTTGGCTTGACATAACAGGGGTATGGCTTCTGTGCTAGAGCTTTTGACCCAGCTTGTTGCACAAGTGCTAGATATAATTTCCAGACCAATGTGGTGGGGCATATCCATGGAAGTTGGATCAAAACTCCCCTTTTCTCATGCTTATTTTCCCTATGAGCATCGGTTGTTGCGGATTTTAGCTGGACCCAAGTCACTGGAAAATTTTCAGCATTTAGTTTATGAAATTAATAGATCACTTTCTCATTCTAGAGGTCATTGGGATGCAACTTCAAAGAAGGCTGCAACAAAGATCAAAATGGTGGACTTAAAATCCATATGGTATATTCTTATTGTGACATGACAAGCATAGAATTTGAGCATAGAATTTGAGCTGTCCACAGTTTGTTTCAAATGATTTATTTACTTTCTGTTACAAAACAGGGGCTTGACATTGAACTTTCCGGATTGGTTCTTTTTTGCATCTGTCTTGCTCTTTTCCGACAAGAGTTCTGGCAGTAATTCCCATTCAGAACTTATATTTGCGTCAACTTATTCATGGCAGAATGCAGAAACGCCTTGTTCTGCAGAAGCTGCAAGGTATATTGCTTGGATTTTGAACCCTACCAGTGAATCTCATCAGGATCTCTTAGTTAATTATTTGACTAGAGTATCAGGATCATGGACTCGCAATTGGTTCAGCCCCAGTATATGCAAGGAGACAACAAACAGGAAGGAAAATGGGAGATCTGATTTACAAGATAAAACATCCGCTGAGCTGGATATTGGTAAGGCTTGGCTATGGATCCAGGAATTTCAAGACACATACTTTAGGTACTGTAAAGCAGTTCTTGGCTTTTCAGCTTCTAGTAAAGTGCAAACATGCAAAGAGTTAAGCATTCTACAAAATCTGTTCTTTGGGAGGATTCTGTTAGGCATCTTGATTGGTTACTCTAATCATTTAACTCCGGCAGGATGTGAACTGTTTTTGCATTATGCTGCTACTGGAAATGGCTCTCAATTTGCAGAAACACAAAATTCTGGTTTGAAGCTAAGACAGAAATGCGATTGGCAAGAGGGTTCAGTTACATTGACTGAAAATTATACTAGAACAGAGGCTATTGCAGGAACTCGAGTTGCCTTTGAAATAATAGATGTTACTGAGAGTTTGTCACATTCTGTTGAGACTGAAGAGAATGGATTGAATTTAATCTGCCAAGTGAAATCAAAGACTGGGAATTATCTGGTCTCGTGTATCAAGAGGCTACTTCAACTGAAAATCAATGAAGATGATGATCTTCAAATGAGAAGCGATCTTCTCACTAGACTGATCGGATGGAGATGTCAAGGGAAAGATGTATTTCTGAAAAATAAGGATCTCAACGACTTAGTTGATGCTTTGAGTTGTACACCACCTTACCTATGAGCAACTTTTGTGAATGCAGAGCTAAACATGCTGATTTACTAGAGATTTTCTGGAAGAATGAAGAGAGCAAAGAATTCTGCTGGCTGGACAAAACTTCACAGTTACGGAAAGTGCAGCTAAAGAGAAGACTGTAATACAATACAAATACAAATATGCAAAAGATGCTAAAAATCCCTGATATCCAGCTGACATAAGGTTAGTCATCATTTACAAACGTAAATTATTGTTATTTCAATACTGTTATGATTGTAGTAATTAGTAAATGGATTTTAATTCCTATTTAAAGATTGACAAACCTTGTCCTATTGTCCTGTCCATGGTGATGGCGCATTGATTTTGTGTTCATTTTGGAAAAATAACATTTTAATGTTTCGTGTCATGCTGCGTTTATGTTTTCATGAAACCAAGACCAGAAGTATTATATAACTCTTTCGGTAAAAGAAGCAAGATTGCCTAATCAAGAGTTTGTTCATGTTATGAAGTAAAACACGACATTTACATTCTTAATACTCGCTTGAACGCTTGTATGTTGTTATATCATCAAAAAAATGGGTTTTCTTTTCTGCAATAAACATTTCATATTATTTATGCAGTTCTTGTAACCAAAGAAATGTTGGTTCGGTCACTACCCCATTCTTCAAACATGACTAGTTTGTTTCAGCCACAAATTTGGTACCTGACATGTACATAGAAATATTTAGATCTCGCTTATACAAATAAAAGCAAGCCAATCTCAAATTTATTCATAACAAGGCTTAAAAAGTGTAATCTCAATCTATCTGTGAGGGGGCTGCTTATAATCAGTTTGGCACTTATTCTCATTGTAGGTACGGGCATAATTGCAGGAACTACAACTTTTGCTGCATAACCGAACCATGTCGACCTATTCTTTGTCCATTTACCCATATTTCACCTCTTCCAATGCTACTCAGTTTTATCACTACTGGATCATTTCCCAGAGGCACATGAACATCCTATGGGAAAGACATGAAAGAATGGTGTTACTGAAATATGCAAATTAAGATGAAATGTCATATTCGAAGTAGTAAAGATAATAGTGGTAGAATACACCTACCATATCATAGGCTGCTTTTGAACCAAGAGTGATCCTTTTTTTCAAAAATGCTAAATGAACACTTCACAAGTGTAGATCATGGAGGTAGAATACACCTTGTACCATGTCATAGGCTGTTTTTGAGCCAAGGGTGATCCCTTTTTTCAAAAATGCTAAATGCACACTACAAGCATACATCACGACATTTGATGTGTTGCTAAAAAAGGATTAGAGGGAAAATTGTTTAATTTTTTAAAACTATCTAATGGTGTGTTGTCACATGACAAAATATAAAGTACGATGTTAAAAATGATAATGTGGATGAATGCCCTTTATTATCCACTTTAACAAACTTCCATTGTCAATTTGAAGACTTTTTTATTAGAATCATGCCTGATGTACAGAAAATTTTGTACAGAAGTTTTACATACAACACACATGGTGAGGTCCGCGCAATTAAATTTTCTTTTTTTTAATACATGTGAGGCCTGGCCCCATGTGAAGGGCCTATAAAGGCCCTGTCAAAAATCTTCTGGCAAGGAAGATTAATTCTTTTGATTAACTTTTCAGACCAACTCCGTCCACGTAAAAGCAATCAAATCTCACCTGCGCACATTTATTGGAAGTTAGGACATGTTTGCGGCACAGTTTTATAGGATTAGATGGCACAATGATGAAGATGATAGTAGGGATGTACAAAAAAAAAAAAATTGTGAAATCGCAAATCGAACCGACCTTGGTTTGAAAACAGATGATCATATTTTATGATCCTTGATAAAATATTATGACATATATAATCAAACAAATATTAATTACACATGGTCATAATTACATATCGTATAATTTATGCATCACAAATCTCATGTTAAATCACAAAATACACCGTCAATGGATCACAAATCACACAATTGAAGGGAGGTCACAAATTATTTGTTAGTCACAAAGTACAATTAAGGGTCCAATCACTCTTCATCTTGCCCTACCCCCTCTACCACCATCGACACCACGTAAATTGTTGGTATTACCTCAAGTCCACAATCCTCCACAACCACCACCACCACCTCTAATTCAGATCTGAGTGAAACAAACAGCATGGTAGGCTCTTCATCTCACTCTACTTCCACCTCCGATTCAGATCTAAATGGAAACTTGCATTTTTGCGGGTGATGGACTGATGGTAGAGTAGTAGATATAAAAAATTATACATAATTTGTTTTATATAATAATTATCTCCTGATAATTGGGGAAAAAATAATTGATCTGATTTTTTAATTTAAAACACATGATTTTTTTAGTTGAAATTTAAATGTAGTGTTTAGAATAATTTTCTCAATTCTAATTAATTTTTAATTCCATCTCCATCAGCTATCCATTGAGCCCAATAATGACATACAAAGCCTCTCATGCTTTGCAACTGCTTATTTAACCCAATTAGACAAATGTCTCTAAATTTTATCTTCGCTTTGATCAGAAAGATTAGCTACCGCAATAAAATTATTCTACTTATACATCAAGAAATGTACATAAGGGTGTACATCCCCTCACAAGGGGTGGGATCCACTTGTATAAAATATTTTTTTATTCAAGCGGGTCTCACCCCATGTGAGGGGGTGTACACTCCTATGTACATCTTGATGTACCATTAGCAAAACCGATCACAATAAATCTACTTGCTGATTGCATTGATTGTTGGGTAGTTTACTTTTTCACATTGTTCTCAAATTATTGTCTTCGAATGATGCCGTTTGAACAAGCTCAGTGACGGACCACTTTTTGCCTGGCTGGTTTGGAAGTTTTTGATTGACAGCTTTTATTTAACTGTCAATGAAAATTTGTCAAGTGTCTATGTAAAAAAATCTGTCATTTAATCTGTTCCTGTAGCAGAACTGATTTTCTTTAATTTTGAATTACTTATTTTCATAATTGTTTTATTACATCTGTAATAACAAAACTAACATACATTTCTATTAGCAGTTTTATTACATCAACTCAATCCTAAACATATCGGTATAATGTCCTATAATGGAGAATGTTATATATGTACAACTTTTCATTCCCCTCAAACCAAGTCCAATCCAGGCCAGGCCTCTTGAATTCTCGATCCTGTATTCGAGTATTTATGAACCAAAGATGAGGTATCTCGGCCATCGTTATTTGGTTGATACTAGAATTTATATACTGATTACTTCTTCATACTTGTTATGCAGTTCTCTTAACCAATGAAATTTTAGTCGGATCACCGCCCCATTCTTCGAACACCACTAACAGATTCCCGGTTGGCTTCAACCACGAACGTGGAACATGATACCTGACATTTACAGTTTCAGTTAAAGATCAAAAACATAATATTACTGTTAAGCAAGTGTGAAAATATGTCTTACCATCTCTGAGAAGGCTGTCCACAATCACTTTGGCATTTCGTCTCTTTGAATATACCGGCGTAATTACAGGCCCCACAGTTCCCTTTTGCTAAATAACCAGGCCAGTGTCGACCTATGCCTTCGCCGTTTATCCATATTTCACCTTTTCCCATGCTTATCATATCTAAGGCTAATGGATCATTTCCTTCTGGTGCATTAAAGGTAGCCTGTAATTACCCCAACAGATTGGAATTAAGGTAATTAAGTTAATCGCTTATAATACTCAAAAAAGATTGACGATAGGCATGTTTACCTTGTACCATGTAAGAGGCTGCTTTTGAGCCAATTGTGATCCCTGTATCCATTCAACCGAGGAACTTCCGGTGACAGTATGAAGGCTTAATGATTCACCTTTCAAACCGACCTATCCACGTTATAGTTTCTCAAATATCAATCCAAAAGCTTTCCATCTCATGTTCATTTCATAGGAAAGTTAAAACTCGAAGCAAGCGAAGCACGAACCTTATAAGACCATTTCTGCTTCGTCAAGTCTCTTGTACCCTCGTTGAGTCCCTTCAAGCTGACAGGACCGAGCACTCCAGTATTCCATTTCTCGTAATGCACACCAACATTCTGCGGTAAATAAAATAGAACTTAAAGAGTAAGAGCTTGATTGAAACTTGTTGTAACATTAAAGCAAGAATACAGATCACAAACTAACCGCAAGACCCACAGAAACACTGAGTAAAGAGATTTTGTTAACACCAGCTCTTAAATTCACGTAGTCGCTAAATGTCAGTTTTGGATTATCCAAGCTCCCGTACGTGGTTCCTATCATAGAATCAGGAATACAGAACATTATGCTCAATTGGATTTGATAGCTATGCTCAATTGGATTTGATAGCTTTAAACAATAGGAGGAAGGTTCAGTTACCTGATAACTTGCCGTTGATAAAAACATGCAAGGCATGACCAGCAGACATGATAGTAAGAAGAGGCCACTGTCCACTCTTTAGAAATCCTTCATTAGATGCTATATTGACGCTGCATTCCGCAATAAGAAATGCAGTAAACGAAGACGTTAAAAAAGAGAAATATGAGTTTTAAATTTGCATCAAGGAACGCTGCGGGATTATTGTTTATACACTTACTCTGTCATGTACCATAAATAATCCGAGGAGTCTCTGGTAACATATAGTTGCTCTAATAAACCATCCTTTACAAGTGCATCACTGTCATCAGCTGAAGGAGTTTCTTCATTGTACGACTGCCATGATAACCCATTACTTATAGGTGACATCTTCGCCTTTGAGCTTGGTACGTTAACCTGCAGCCGAACACATTGAAAATTACAATCTCATTCTTGAAAATCATTTGCTTCAATATGCTAATTTTCTAGGAAAGAAATAATGTAGTTTTGAAAGAATTGACATAACTTTGCTTTGTGAATAATCAAGACATCGTCAACCGTAAAAATATTTTATTATTCTTGACCAATAAAAAAGGTTATTTTGTTTACGATCGTTAAGGAACCTTTTTGCTTACTTTTGCAGTGTTGTATACTTCAGTCTTGCAGTCAGGCAGAATGCTGATGGACCAAGCAGGCAGATCATATGGATGATTTTGGAACATCAGTTTTGTAGAATATGTAGGGTCGTAGTTTGAGAGGAAAGCAGCACAAGCCCCAGATCTTGATCTGAATACGTGAACCTAGATGGATGTGACAAGGCAGATTAGTATTGCGGTTCAGTTGTAAGTACACAAGTTACATGTATACATAGATTTGAGAAAGCCATATCGAGGTTACCTCTTGATTCTTCCCTGGCCAGGTTACTGTTGGATATGATGAAACTAAAGCCGGTTCACATTGCTTAATTGCTTTATGCAAATTTGTTAAGTGCCCCCATTTTGGCTCAGATGGCAGTCCTGTTGCACGGTAAACCAATTCATCGTGATGAGGATCCATAAGCTTCAACTAAAAATATGACCATTGATAATCCCTTATGTGGGTTTTGGTATATGGGTTTTGGAGCATACCATATTCATCTAATGGAGCATCATAATCGTAGCTTGTGGCAACAAAAAGACCAGCAGCTGTTCGGCCAAAATTGGTTCCTCCATGGTACTGGGGCCGCCAAATATTCCAATAAAACTTATTAGATATCTTAACTAAACAAATACATCACCTTATCTTACAAAATCATGAACATAATTATTCTTCACCAAGAATGAATAACGACTAACCATATAATAATTGAAGAATGAACCATTATTCTGGACAAACCGAGCCACTGAAAAAGCCAAGTCTTCTACAGGTCTGTGAGGAACTGGACCACCATATTGTATATACCTAGGGAAATAGAGGAGATAAACAGGGGAGATCAACTGTCTAAAACCTGATCAATACATTAAGTCAAAAAAAGGGATTGTGATATCAGAAACTAACCAGCCGGTCCAGATTTCAGTCCACATTTTGGGTTTATTGGGATTTTTAGGACGAAAGCCTTCGCAGTAAAAACCATTGCAACTATCTATCTGCAACATGATGAAACAATATAGATTTTATACACATTAGTCGATTTTTGTTCACTACATACCAAACATGTTCTTGGTGAAGACATCAAAAATAAGTAACAGCTGGAAAAGTAGGAATTGCTTACAATATTAGCTGGGACGTCTTCTTGTTTGCACATGATCCATGGGACACCAGTGTTCAGTCCCTCAGCCATATTTGCTGCCCATGCTGTATAAGCCTTACCAGGAGCACCAATTTCCCATTCAACAGGTCCATATTCATTCTCTATCTGCATTATTAGAATATAATATTAATTAAAACAACAATTTTAAATGCATAAATGAAGGATAATGACAACTTAAAAAGAGATCATAATATTTTCCAACCTGTGACATAATTATTGGACCTCCCTGAGGCTCAAACAATTTTTCTGACTTCATAATATTCACAATTTTTTGAACAAATCCTTGCATAGCCACCTTAAACATAGTCAACAAGAAAACAGAAGAATTAACTATGAAGTAACGAAAAACTATTCTTCTCATAGTACGCCACAAGGATTTACGCACCTTGAAGGGCTTATTGTCCGTTCTAAATTCTATACCTGGTACATATTTTAGCCAAACGGGAAATCCCCTGCATAAAAACAGAGCAAATAGTCACATGCATCTTACGTATATTAAAGATGGATTAAAACTATACATAAACTACGAACCAACCACAAGGAAAGTGAAAAAAGAGTTGCCACAAAAATGATTTGGACTTACACAAACCTATACTACGACAAAGTTAAGCTTTTGTCTCAATAAATATAGGGTTGACTACATAAATCATTTTTCGCCACTCTGTTTCCCAATGATTTGGACTTGCGAGAAATGATCATTGCCTCTTATGTAAATTAAATATAAATTTAACTACACATTCCATCTAAAGTGCAATTAGCCACTATGAACAATTCACCAATCACAAGGCGAGTAAAAAATGAGTTGCCACGTAAATGATTTTGACTAGCACAAACATAGACTAAGACAAAACTTAAATCCTTTTTTCTTTCCCTACATAACTCCACTTTCTCCACTCTATCCTGTCGAGAAAATCTAAAGACAGAATTTGCATGTCTATTCGTGTGAGAGCATTACCCAAAGTTCCATTCTGCACAGACATAGGGGCCAATGCGGAGGTGAACGTAGAGGCCTGCTTGTTGCACCAGCTTAATGAACTTGACAAGATCAAACCTTCCCTCAAAATTATACTGTAAAAATTGAATTAAATCCAAAATTAAACACTCAGTTTTTGCACAAAAATTAATTAACAAAAATTAATCAGAGGTTTTTTCCATACTTTCCCAGGAGAAGGCTCATGCCCATTCCAAAATACATAAGTCTGTATAACATCCAATCCTCCATCTTTAGCCTTCTGTATAAGATCAGGCCACATCTATGTACACAAAAACAAGAAAACAAACAAAAATTATTATGGTAAAACGCTGGAGAAAAAGGAGAAATTCATTAGTGGGGTCCACGTCCATCTACTCTATTTTCTTTTTTACCTACTTTGAGTCCGAGTTATTGCGGTTTGAATGGACAGATATGAAGAACTGAGACATTAGCAATGTTACCTGAGGAGTGCTTCTTGGGTAGTGAATGGAGCCAGAAATCAAAATCTTTCTTTGCCCATTAATAATGAAAGCTTTATCATCATACGACACAGTGGCTCTAACCGAAGAACAAGCCAATGTGAGAAAAACTAGAATCAGTAAAATGTTGATTCTCAACATCTTCCACATCAAACCCATGAGTTCTTTTTTTCCAGAATCTGGTTTCTGGGTTGGGTCCTTTTTGTCGTTTTGTTATTGAAATCACTTTATACTCGATTTTTGCATAGAAAAGATAATCAGAAACAAAAAGAAACAGAGAATGTCAGGTTGTGTCTTTTCTTCTTCTTCTTCTTCCTTTTTCCCTCTTTCGAGGATCAAATTATATTTATAGAGATTTAGATGGCTGGGAAAATGGAGTATTTGGTGGTGTGCATGAAAAAATGGAGAAGCTGCAACTGCTTTATAAAGACGGAGCGAGGGATTCGGGTTGGGATTGGGATTGGGGTCTAAATTTTTGTGGGGTCGTTTGGCTCACCATTTCTTACACGGAACTTAATTATAATCCAATTTGTCAAAAATAAGTAGCTTTCGGCTAAATATTTGCTAGAATACTGGATAAAAAGTTGATGACTTTGAAAAAGAAAATACTCCACTTAATAACAAAGTCACTTGGTTACTTTGATGAATAACAAGTTTGTTTTTATGTCTTCTTTAATCTTATTGTCTTGAACATCGATCTTATTCGTGATAATTGTTCGTTTAGAGATTTTTTATTCACAAATTTCACATATCTATTTCGTGTAATCTATAACTATGTCTGCGACATATTCATCCCGAAAATTTGATGTTTTCTATTCATTTTCTTATGGAGAAAGCATACATGTTTACATTCCTTAATCTTGTTCGATCATATATAGTACACGTCGCAAATATAGAATGTTCGTCCCATGAAATCATTTGTTCTATTAATCTTTCTTGTGTATTAATCTATTATGTGTGTCTTCTATAATCATGTTTAATATTATTAGGCTTAAAATAATACATTTGTGGTAAGTGAACATGTTCTTTTCAAGAAAATCATCTTTTGTATTAGTCATTGACAAATCTATCATATTTAATTGTAATAACATTTAGATCTTGTTTGGTTCCACTAAAAAAAGTGGGTTAAAATCTTAATCGACACTTTCAACCTTAAATTCGATCACGTTTTATCAAAATCTACTAAAATTTTTATTTTTATCTAAATCAAATAGGGATTAATTTGGGGTGGCATATTAAGCGTAGTTTAGATATTACCTTAATATTTAAGCATTACTTTTGTACTTAAAACAATGTAATAATGATCATTTAAAACGTTTGAACATCTTTTTCAGTCAAGTATGAAATTTCAATTTCATTGAAAGTTGGGAACCATCTAAACAAAAGTCATCAATTCCTAAGAAGCTTTGAGATAAATGTATACTCAGTTTTTTCAATGCTGAATTGCGTGCCACTTATGGTGAAATTAATTTCTACGAATCTATAGTCTAAGTTTTTAAGTACCTACTATTAAATTAGTATAGTCATGCCCTAATAAGATTAATACTTTCAAAAAAAAAATTAATAGTTCAATGAATTTAGCATGTGATTACGAAGAGAATTAACGAAAAAATATTCACATATTTAATTCGATTTAAATATTACATTATTTGTTTGAAAATAAGTCAAAACTATACAAATCGAGTCGTCTACACTCCCAAGAAATATCATTGAATCAACATTAAGTGTGCAATGAGTCCGGATCTAACGTCCTCGTGCAATGACCATGTACTTCATATTTTTCTTTAAGCTAGATATTTACCAAGTTTAATTACACCTCCGTTTTAATAAGAATTTATAAATAGTTTAAAAATTATACTTCTTGTACATTTCTAGTTGACATCCCCTATATGTTGGAAATCTGGACATTAATTGAAAAAAAAAAATTATTAAAATCAACAACCATGCTACACTGTCAAAAAAAAGTTTGATATTTTCCTTGACAGAATGTAACATGACATTTTGTCATTAGACCGTTTTAAAAATAGTTAACTCTTACATCCAATTATTTCATGCCATTAATACATCTGTCAATTAGAATGTCAATGTTTTATAACAAAGTAGCTTAATTCTAAAATCAATATATAAAAATATGTCAACTTACGTGATGTCAAACTTGATGAACATGTAGTATAATTGACAATTTAATTTATAATAGATAAAAATTGAGTAGAAATAAGTGTGTAGCAATTGTGAATATATTAAATTGTGTAGTTGAATTGAATTTCGATCAAATTTATAAATTTTGCTAAACAAATGCTACAAAATTGCCATTCTTGGAGAATAGTCAAAATGCAAGATATACTTGGAAGGAAAATTTACCAAATCCAACAAGGAAAGAAGACTTACCAAAATTGCCTTCAATGACACATTTTGTCAAATAGTTTTTGGTTGAAATGAAAAGTCTAGGTTGTTGGATACCGTTAGAGGTACATTTATTAAAGCAACGCGTACAAGAGATGGATACATCATGTGTATGAAGCTAAAGGACATATGTCCTAAAGTCACCTATACACTACCAACCACTTAACCAAAATACCCAATTACGGTTTTCCAACAAATTGGGTTACTACTTTTATTATTATTATTATTAAACTCGTTAGGGTTTTTTTCGTGCGTGTATAAGATACAAAATGTTCTTGAGAAAAATCAAGAAAAGAATGCAAAAAAATATATATTAAAATTTAAAGATTATAATGAAGACGAGAATTTAAACTTTTGTTACTGATAGTGACAATAAATCATATATGTTCTAGATTCTATTCTATTAGACGAAATTATTCTACATGTCAAAATCAAAATTGCTGGAAGCGAAAGCTTTAATAAAAAGGACATGGTAACAAATTTAAGGAAAACGTTCTCTAGATGTCTCAATTGATGCCTGCTGGGTTTTAATTATGGTGAAAATGTGACATTATAACAATAATTTTGTTATGATATCACTTTTTCTTGTTTTGGTTTCATAGAAAACTGAAAATTCAAAGAGTCTAAAATGACATTTAAATTGTTAGCCCCTGTTTGATTATGATTATTTTCCATGGAACTTGTAAATTGATTTCCAAGTTCTTGATTTTAGCATGTTTGATCAATCAAATTTTCTAGGGAAAAGTTTTTCCAACTCATTACTTCACACCTATTTTCCTTGGTTTTGGGGGTTTCTGAGCAATTTTTTTTTTT
>CAIGRS010205299.1:0-12388 GCA_903798395.1 Fraxinus floribunda | reverse complement strand
TTCATTATTCTACTCATTTTTAACCACACATTCTTCAATAAAACAATATTTTTCATCACATCAATAACTTTTCCTTCTTTTTCAACCACACATTCTCCATCAATTTACTATTTTAGAATACATTCTTTCAAAATAATGTGGCTCAAACACACCCAAGTGTTGACTAGTATTTTGTGTAGAACTCATCTCTAAAATTAGTTGGTAAGAAGAGGTGCATATAAACTCAATAGACACTTTTTTTTTTATTGATTTGGAATTTAAATATGTTTGTGTAAATTAAAAATTGATAAAAATTTCAAATTAAAGTCAACAATTGAGGGACCAAAATTTTCAACCACACTTTTTATTTTATTTTTTTGATGGGGGTTTGTGTGTGTGTGTGTGGGGGGGGTGGGGTGGGGGGGGTGAAGGTGAAACCACAGACCATTTCGGAAACAGAGCATTATACATTCACATCTTATTGTCTCAAATATCAATGTATGGAAACAAGTAGCCTTACCATTCCTACTTTCCATACATTTTTCCAGAATAAAATTTAAAAAATCGAAAAGCTAAAATGGGACATTTTCTATTCCTAATCACACTATGTGATATACACGTGACATGACAGGTGATTATTAGATGTATTAATGTGGTAGTTTTTTATCGACTCATGCATTAAATAACCACCCGCCATATGTATATCACGTAAGGCGATTGTTATAGTGAGAAATTGCAAATAACATTATTCAACATGAAATTTCTCAAAGTTTCATGGCAACCAACATATCTCAAGTACTATTAACATTTTATACTTTGTAAAATCGGTCATCACATTGGAAAAATCTGCGAATATCCTTAATGCAAGTGCAACATGCTAATAGGGAGAGCAATTAATTGCAGCATCACTTAGACTTGATAATTTTCAGATTTACGCGAGATCCATCAACATTTCAGTATTTATTTTTGCAAAAAAATGAACCTTAATCCGATCAACTTGGCCACACACCTAGCTTTGGCCCTACACTATTAGTTCAATAGTAGTACTCGCGGTTGATTAAGGTGTTGTATTTTATTGTCTTTTCTTCTGTTATTCAGCAGTAGCTAGCGATTGTACATAATTCAGTTTTCACCTTTCCTCAAGTGCAAAACAAAAATACTGTCATCTCCTGGAAATTACTTAACAGGATTGGTAAGCAAACATCGAGGAATCTGTTACGTCTCGCCACTGAGGCTCCAGGTGAAGACCGCTTCATAGTCCACGCAGAGATATGAGTCATATCTGACAAAATGCTCTTTTTTCCCATAATTTCAGCTCTCCCAGACAGAGCCTTAATGTGGTAGTTTTTTATCGACTCATGCATTAAATAACCACCCACCATATGTATATCACGTAAGGCGATTGTTATAGTGAGAAATTGCAAATAACATTATTCAACATGTAATTTCTCAAAGTTTCATGGCAACCAACATATCTCAAGCACTATTAACATTTTATACTTTGTAAAATCGGTCATCACATTGGAAAAATCTGTGAATATCCTTAATGCAATTGTAACATGCTAATAGAGAGAGCAATTAATTGCAGCATCACTCGGACTTGATAATTTTCAGATTTACGCAAGATTCATCAACATTTCAGTATTTATTTTTGCAAAAAAAATGAACCTTAATCCGATCAACTTGGCCACACAGCTAGCTCATAAACGGTGTTAATCTATTAGACATATCTGCACATATTGTAACCAAGATAATTATACACTATCATAGTGACTTGAACAATATTCAAGAGATTACAATAAATAACTGGTTCTGAACTTGTAGCTTTGGCACTATACTATTAGTTCCATAGTAGTACTCTGTACTCGCGGTTGATTAAGGTGTTGTATTTTGTTGTCTTTTCTTCTGTTATTCAGCAGTAGCTAGCAATTGTACATAATTTAGTTTTCACCTTTCCTCAAGTGCAAAACAAAAATACTGTCATCTCCTGGAAATTACTTAACAGGATTGGTAAGCAAACATCAAGGAATCTGTTCCGTCTCGCCACTGAGGCTCCAGGTGAAGACCGCTTCATAGTCCACGCGGAGATATGAGTCATATCTGACAAAATCAACAAAAATCCAATTGGTCATGCATAGAGCCTTTATTTCTTGGCTTTTTCTTGAGTGGACAGGAAAAAAGGGATTGTATGCTTATGCGAATGGTATGATTCTATACTGTTTTAGTATATATGCAGTCTCAGTGGTCACCATCGTCTTGCGTAAGTAATGCAGGATATTTATATTGTCTGAAGTAGGACAAATTCCATCTTTTTGGCCTTTTCACCTCCAACCTGTGGTCGATCCGAGGAGAGGAAATTCCCAAATAGAACCACCTTTTCGAGTACTAATCATTTTATTCAAGTTATTGTAGATTCAAAGCTTCTAGATATTTATGTTACAAAAGTAAATTTTTTTGTTGCCCCAGAGAACGAAAGCAAGGTATTCCCTAATGAAGTCACATATAAACGTCATGGTGATTAAGTCAGTCAGTGTGATGCCGCATGCATGTAAAGTTCTGCCCAAATCCCACTTAAATTTGCTCCTATATATAGACTCTCTCTTGAAGATTAATGATCTATCTGTACATGTTCTTAAGATGTAGTGCAAGGCAGAAATGGTAAATGTGCATGTAGATACAACGATATCATCACTCAAATTAGCAACAAAAAGCGAGCAACAAATTCTGCAAGTTATTACAGCCGACTTAGAAACATCGGTGGAACACGAGGAGCTGAATCCAGCAGATGCCTGGCTACCCATCACTGAATCCAGAAAGGGCAATGCTTTTACCTCTGCGTCCCATTTGCTGTGCTCGGGAATTGGAATTCAGACCCTGTCACTACCCATAGCATTCCTCACCCTCGGATGGCAAGTACTTTAACTTTCATGCGTCCTTCTCTCAGTTATTCCTGCGTACAAAATCATACTAAAATCATTCTATTTTTGACATCTGCTCAAATTTCAATACCTAAAAACACAAGCTTATAACATATTCGTGCTTACCTGATTAATGGTTTACAGGCTGTGGGGTACTATTTTTTTGTCTATAGCATTTTGTTGGCAGCTCTACACCATGTGGCTTCTCATCAATCTTCACGAATCACCATCAGGTTTTCGTTACAGTAGATATCTCCACCTCTCAATCACAGCCTTCGGTAAGTATCAAATGAAACCATCCCATCTCAATATAAATGCTATCACATGTGCATCTTGAAGCGATGCTTGTCTTGTAAACAATATTATAGGAGAAAAATTGGGGAAGTTGCTTGCCATGTTCCCAACAATGTATCTATCAGGTGGTACATGCGTCATGTACATAATTACTGGAGGAAAGACCCTGGAATCTTTCTACCAAGTCATTTGTGGGGATGATATTGAATGTAATTCAAGATCACTAAGAGGGACGGAGTGGTTCTTGGTGTTCATATGTTTGGCAATTTTGGTGGCTCAATTCTTTCCGAACTTGGATTCCTTAGCGCACATATCGCTTATCGGATCAATCACAGCAGTTGCATATTGTAGCCTTATATGGATTTTGTCCATCATCATGAAGGGTAGGCTTGACCAGAAAGGTCCTTGGGAGGCAAAGATATTGAGTTTAGATAGAATTTGTAATGTCTTGAATGGTCTTGGAATCATTGCTCTTGCTTTTAGAGGCCACAATGTTGTGCTCGAGATACAGGTAACTCATCATTTGAATCCTTTTAGTGTGAGTACATGACATTTTTGCTTGTTTATTGAAGAGTACTTAGTTACTGCAGGGGACTATGCCTACAAACAGAAAACACCCATTGCACGAGACTATGTGGAGAGGAGTGTCAATATCATATCTACTAATTGCGATGTGTCTATATCCCCTTGCAATTGTTGGATATTGGACTAGTGAAAATATGGCAAGTTCTGAAAATTTTCTGGTTCCACTTCACAAGTTCTACTGGAATAATACATCAAAGTATATTGTTGGTACAGTATACATGATAGCGATGATAAACTGCTTATGTGCATTCCAAATCTACGCCATGCCGGTTTTTGACAACTGGGAGCGCCTCTACACTAGCACGAAAAACAAGCCATGCCCTGGATGGCTCCGGTCAGGTATCAGAATCTTGTTTGGAGGATTGACATACTGTATAGCAATGGCTTTCCCGTTCTTGGCAAGTTTGGGAGCGTTCATGGGGGCGATTGCACTGCCTCTGAGTCTGGCATATCCATGTTTCATGTGGGTTGCCATGAAGAAGCCATGCCGGTATAGTAAAATGTGGTTTCTCAACATAGGGCTGGGTTGTTCAGGAATGGTACTCAGCATATTATTAGTTGCTGCATCTTTGAGGTCTTTGGTGGCTAATGGTCTGGATGCCAACTTCTTCAACCCCATGTGAGCCTCAAACATTGTGCACAAAGTCATGGCTAACTAGCGCGTTAAAAAATATTTAGATGATTCTCAAGATCACGCTCCTTATCCAACATTTTTCAAAGTTGCAATGTCTCAAAATAAAATAAACAATCATACATGCTATAGTAATAAGAGTTCCAGTGAAGAAAAATATGCATCTAGATTTATTGCAGTTAATTCAGTCATAACCATTCAACTGTCTATTCACCAAGTACATGTACATTTTCTCTATGAATGACACAATACATATATAGCTCGTGTGTAGAATGGAAAATTTCCTTTCAAAAGAAAATGTCAGTTTGCTTTGATTGTGCTTTGAGATCCTTCAACTTCTTCAATATATTGGTGAAATAATCCTGCAGATACTTCTCTAAGGAAACGATATCTTTTGCATCCACACCAAGAAAGTTGTAAGTCTCGTTCATAGGGACCGAGAAAACAGTATCGCTAGTAAGAACCTACGGATGTCCCCGCAAAAGAATTACTAATAATTTAAAATTAGAAAGACCACCAAGGAAAGAAAGATTAATAGAAATGCGCAATTGTAGTCACAGTGGACTATCAAAGGCATGAAAGGTCCAAAAACAAGGCCCCCCGCAAAATTGTCTGAAAAACATCTTGGAAGAAAGTAGTTTTTGTAATTCTAACATCAAAGAAATGATTTTTTAATTAAAGAATGGATAGATTGTGATTGGTGGTAGGATCTACTCGATCATGTTGCAGTATATTGTGAGAGTTGTGTGGGAGAAAACCTTTTCAACTGTTGATACAATCTTTCTCACTTCAAGCCTTAGTATTACGAACCATCATAAAAGGGAAAGACAAAAAGATCATTACCTCTGAGAATGCCAATCTATCAGCAACATCACTAGTCCACTCAAACAAGCGAGTCAGCTGGCGTGTCAATCTCAAAACTGAGACGGGCACGGTGGTCACATTTGCATCTTGACCAGCCAGCCTCTCACACAATGTAATCACCTGAAAATAGGAACAAATTCTAAAGAAGCCTCCACAAAACACTCTCCCAGAGTACATATGCATTGATAATGCTGGAAACTTGGAATTACGATTATGGATAAGGAAAGAAATACTTGGAATTTTACTAATGCTCTTAGGTCAAGTTAGCAAGTTACATTTTTTCCCCTCACTAAAGTGCTCCTGAAATTATATCATTCTAACAGAACATAAGCAAACTAGTACTACTAAAGTTCATTGCATATTTCAGTATAAAGGCACAATGGTTTGCTTGCCATGGATCAAAGGATGGATGAAATCTTGCAGCTCAAGGTGAAAACTTCAGAATGGCATAACTGGCATACTCTGGAATCACTTTATTTAAGTTGGAACATAAGAAGCTAAAAGCTCTACAACTTTAGTTTTGAATAGGATATAATATAAAGGTTAGCCAAAAGACAATACTTTAAATGGTAAATTCAAATAGCATTGGCAAGTACTGTTAAAGGATAAATCCCACATCGAATAAAAATGAAAATATAGACCAACATACAAGGGTTTGGGCTACTCCTCTTAATAAGGTTTACATTTTAAGATGAAACCTTGAGTCTTAATATGGTATTAGAGTTCATTAAGCTTCAAAGAGCAATTCTTAAGACTCAAAAAAATGAGCAAACCGATTTCAAGATTGGTTTGTTCAAACGAGTCACCTTCTTGAGGTGGCATGTTAAGGGAAAAATCTCACATCGAATAAAAATTAAATTATAGACCAACGTATAAGGACTTGGACTACTCATCCTAATAAGGTTGACATTTTAAAATGGAACTCCAAGTCTTAATAAATAGACCTCAAGAAAATTGGTAGAGAAGTAACGAAAGATGCTCCGAGGGACTTAATCTTCCTGTTTTATGGTGATCTTTAGCACTCTTTTTCTCCTTCAAATTATTACCAATTCCAAATATTTTATGAAGACAGTCTACTTCTGTGATGTATTTTCCAGCATGATATGGTTTGCCAGAGTCATTTAAAATATTGGAAATGCAGACACAAAATCATAAAGTTTCCTTTATCAACTCATGTAGTTGTGAGTGAGTCTCACGACCAAGATCTTTTTTCCTTTTTATTATTGTTTGAAAAAAAATAAAAATAAAAATCCATGATTATGGCATCTAGACAGTGCGGAAATAATGAAGTACAAGGTTACTTCCTCATATCATATGGTAGGTGAGTGTGGGGTGGGAGAGTCCTGTTGAGGAGCATCTATTTATAAGAGAGAAAGAGAGTCAAAGAAAATGGAAGAATGATAGGTTCTCAACAAAATGAACTGTATTTTGTTAGTTAACATCGAATTTCAGAAATAATGGCAGTATCAAGAAAAAAACATTGATAATCAATCCATGAACTAGATAGTTTTCAGCTCAATCCAGGATATTACACTTTACCTCTTGGGTTGTCCATGCACGAGGCCCGGCAAAAGTCAAAAGCTTCCCATTGATATTCTCATTGCGTAGAGCTATAAATGTTAATCGAGCAACGTCCTAGAGAAAATGAGACAACTATTTGACTGTCACTCACTTGAACAAAAGAAGCAGGGGATTAGATCTAAAATGTTTACTTGAGTATCCATGTATGCTATTCGAGTAGGAGCATCAGTACCCCAAACAGATTTCTCTTCCAATATAGGTACTGCATATTGTCCAATCAAGCCCTGGACAAATTGGTATCAAGAATTCATACTCATCAAGCAAATGAATAAGCTAATTGAGAAGTTAAATTATTCGACTGAAAAGGACAAAACAAAAGTTATGAAACAGATAACAACTATATGCCCATCTATTTTGAGAGGGAAGGATAATTTAACAAATTTAGCAATTTGTTTGTAGTAGTAATCAAAAAAGTTTGTGTGTAAAAGTACGAGTATTTTTGAAATGTTTGTGCCTTCCAATTATAATAATTTACTAGGTCTTTTATGGTAAAATTTCTCCAGAAATCACTCTCACCTTTTTCTTCACCAATGATGCTCAAGTTTCATGGTAAACTTGGAAGACATTTTAATATTTCACACAAAAATGTACACTTTTTTGTTACTTTGTCTAGAACCAATTAACAAATTCTTAAGCATATTAAGAGCCAAATTGAACCACTAATGCACATAGCAAGAATGGTAAACTAATGATATCACATTTCTATAATAAGACGAAGGAAGCGCATCAGAACATTCATTAAAGTGAAGGCATTTGTCAACCTGCATGAAACCACAAAGACGAATAATGATGTGGTTCTGTCCTGAATCCCTAAGAAACTTTTCAGTACAGTTCTTGATCTCCATGAGTGGAACTTCAGGATGCTTGTCGCAGTTATGAATGGAAAAGAAGACAAATTTTTGGATACCCATGGCCTTTGCACATTGTATAAGAGCAACCTTTCCTTCCCAATCTACCTAAAGTCAACACAGGAATCAAATTATAGCAGATATATCATGAAGAATTAACCCAATTCATAACAGAAAAACCTTGAGTAACCCTGTAGAAACTGCTCATTAATCAAAGAATTGGAAGTCATTCCAGTGGCAAGTGTGCTTACGGTTTTAATGGGCTCCTCAGGGCGTCCTGTAGCACAGTCAATGACAGTGTGGATTCCAACCAATGTTGCTGGTATGGTTTCAGGTTTACTTAAATCTGCCTGCTCAAAAACAATTACACTCATACCCTATCTTAAACATTTTACATTAACATATAAACGGAGATAAAGCACATTTCAACACAATGCCAAAGCAAATTCTATCAATTCAAGAATAAAAGGAGAATCGCAGTCGGACGGAAATTCCTAATACAGGACTCAAAAAGGCACAGTAACACTGTTAGCATTACATAACGCAAAATTGAAAACTGACTGAGAAATTCCACTGCCAAAGAAAGCTGCTAAGTTTCCATACAATTATTTCTCGTACATCCAACTGATTCAATAATTTCATAATTTGAGTGACGTATAAAACGAAAATATTAGCAGGGAAAGTTAGCGAGTTTACATTGACAACAGTGGCACCCCAATCACGAAGAAAATCAGCAGGGGCAGGTCTGGGGCGGACAAGGCACCGAACATCGTAGCCCTCGTCTAATGCCCTCCTCACAATCTGCCTTCCCAATGTTCCCGTGGCACCCACTACAAGTATGCTCGTAGGCCTCACCGGCGTCCCTGGCGCCAAATTGACGGCCCCTGGTGCCGCCTGAGCATTACACCTTATTATAGGCATCATCGCCACATTACCCCTGCCTAAGCATTGCTAGAATTATCAGTAACACTACACCATTACAGTAGTATGATTTAGGATATGGAAATCAGAAGTAGAAACAATTTCTATGAAATGTAGCTTTACCTTTACTTATAGTGGCAGACAAAGAAGAGAGGGGGTGGGAGGAAGTGGAGGCAAGGGAGTCGGATGCTAAGGTGCGCCGCCATGAAAGGTTGAGTTTCGAAGGGGTGGTTAATGGGGCATTGAGTATGGAGGCCATTAACGCCTCTCTATCGAGGTTCTGTGCGTGTATAACTGATTGTAAGGTGGTTCTTGAAGAGAGAGAAAGGTCTGAAGAAGAAAAGGAACAACAGATGTGAAGGATGACACGTCGTCAGCCTGAATCGAATTGTGGATTAGGCCAATCTTTCATGTGTGGGGCTTAGGGCCCTGTTTGGAGTTAATTAAAACCAGACTTTTAATAAATTTTTGATAAAAATGCCACAATAACATGGCATGCCATTCTTACTGAAATTAGAAATGGGAAAGAAGTTCATTCCTCCCCTTCCTCCGGCATTAAGCCTGAGGGCAATCAGTTTTATCGGAATTCCTTTCTCCAACACGCTCTTTCAGTCTTTGAGACAAGTCTTCCGCTTTTCTTTCTCCCATGCCGTCATCTTCCGGCCATCTTTACCTATGTGGGTCACGAGATACTCCTCATGTTCCATTTGTACGTAACTCATGTCTTTCCAATAGGAGAGGCTTAGACCAAACATGAGGCCCGCCATTATTTATTTATATTTTTGTCTCGAAGTTTTAGACGCAAGATTGATGACTTTCATCTTCGTAATCTACCACTTAGAACATATCAAAGCTACGGTATTCCCTTTGTTTGATATCTTACAAGTTGATGGTGATGTTGCTCATTTAGATCGGCTTATTGTGGTGACCAGAGGGAAGCTAGAAGGTAAAAGTCTGATACATCAACGACTCAACTAGGTAAACGGTACTCTTAGAGCAATAAAAGCTTGGGTTGGAACCCATGTGATGATGTCTCTCAGTTGAAATCTGTTAAAGTTCCTTGACATCGGAATAAATAAACCAACAAGCAAGTGAGCAGTTTTCACTCATTGGTCTATTGTTTTTCGATTTCTTGCTCACATCTCCTAATTTAGTGCTTGAGTTAGTTGATAATGGCATGTATCGTGGAATAGGCCACTTCTTGGCAAGTTCGAAAGCTTTGGTGAGAGGAGAACTAATGCTAATGGTCTCGGATATAGCTCAAAGTATTGCCTCGCTTAGTCCAGCTGAGCTCTACTATTAGCTAATGAGACTTACATAGAGTACAAGTACCAAATACAGATAAAAAGAATGCATGCGAGTACTAATTTGAGCTCTTCCTATCGATCAGTGCAAAACAAAACCATTATCAACGGAAAATGCCACACATCTGTAATTAACTGCAAAGATAGTGGAAGGTAAAGAGGTCGAGTCAAATGTAACAGTTGAATGGTAAGTTGAGTCTCAATTCAACAATTTAAGGCAATTGCTTTGCAGTTGGTGAAATGTGTTATTAAAAAATTAAGATATCATAAAATATGTGGTTGAAATTAATTATTTGACTTGAAGTACTTAGGGCATTTCTAATGAAGACACCATTGCACCAAAATGCACCAAATTTTGGTGCAAAGGTGTCTTCAATAGAACACCATCTTTTGCACCATTTTGGAAAAATGGTGATTGTGCAAAGTCCAATTTGCACTCTTTTAATTTGGCAAAAGTATTTTTTAGGGTATTTGTGTCATTTTATTTATATAATTTTCAATACAATTATTATTAGAAAGGATATTATTAGTATTAGTATTATTTGCATTTAAATTATAGACAAATAAAGGACAAAGATGCTCACATTGAACTCCGAAATGCATTAATCGATCATTTATGAGAAGAATATACAAATTTCGAGAATTAAATTGCAATGATATTTCGACTCATACTTAGTAATTTAATATGTTTTAATTGTACTATATCTTAATAATATATTTATTTAATGAATTTAATATTTTTCTTAATTTCACATAATTATTTATTTAGTAATTTATATATTTCTAAAATAAATAAATAATTAATATTTCGAATAAATAAATTACTAAGAATAAAAAAGAGAATAAAATGATTAAACACTGTTCATTTGGTGTAAAATTTGGTTTAATGGTTGAAGATGAATTTTAATTTGGTGCAAAATTTGATATAGCCCTAGAGATGGCCTTATCAAATTTTTTATCTACACCAAATATGGGTAAAATCTCTACCTACCAAATCAAATAGAAACTGCAATTTTGAAATTGTTGGTTCGATTTCGCATGAATCCATTGATGTTTCGGTTCAAAATCGAAGCAATCATTTAAAAACTATTTGATTTAAGTTTCTATCGTTAAATTCAAATAGTTCATTCATTTGAGAAAAAAAATAAAATAAAAAATGCTTGTTTTACCATACGTGAGGTTAGTCAATACTTTTCACAAACCTACCCTTACATTTCTTTTAACATTGAGACATCCCCATGTTATAAAAATATCAATAATCTCCTCTATTTTTAATTTTGAATGTTGGAGACACCCTCAAGTTTTAAAATATTACCAACCTCCTCAATTTTTTTATTTTAAGTATCATATTTACCCCTGGTCACCTTTAAGATTAATTAATTATTAAATATAACAAAGCGATTTTGTCAATTTACAAGACAATGGATGATGAAGTTGTGAAATCCAAAATTAAATTGAAGTTCAAAGACCGAATTGAAATTCAGTTACTAATTGTAGTGACCTAATTGAAATTTCGCTAAAAGTTCAACATTTGTGATGATTCATATTTTTTTAGCTTGAAATGCATTTGACACATGGCCATTGAGAAACTAAAATGAGATTTTTTTTTATTTTTTTATTTTTTTTACTCAAAAGCTACATTTGAACTCATTTGGTTAATTGTATTCAAATGTTTATTCTATTTTTATAAAAATACTTCTTCTAAAACTCTTTCGAAAGAGAAAGTTCAATTATAAATTAATTTTTAAATATCAATTATGATAGTTTTCTCAAAAAAGTTATTTTTTAAAAAATAGAAGTAATAGCAAAAGTTTGTCAAACAGATCTAAATACACCAGTTATATGCTACAATCAACCTACACCAATAACATTAAGCCCCTATTTTCCAGGAATTAAAATTTGATTTCTAGTAATTATTAATAAAAGTTGATAAAAATATGTAGTTGAAAAGTTGTGAATTTTAATTATAATTAATTATTAACTTTAATTTAAATTAAAATTTAAATTTTAGTCCATGTCAAATGTGGGCGAAATAAATAAATACTTGAATTAATCAATCTCACGCACCTTTCACTTTAACGACCATTTTAAAATTTTGTTTAGATACTTGCTTGGTCAATCTAAATCCTTTATTTTTTATTTTCGATCTCAAATCCCTTTGTAATGTAATTATTTTATATTGACATGTTTGGCGAAATTTAAATTATAATTAATTGATTAAATATATTATTTAATCTCCATCGAATAGGAACTTTATAGAATTTAATCTACACCAAATAGGAGTTTAATAGTCGCCAAGCAAATGCTTTTGTATGGTAACTTCCACATTTGACTATTCGGTTATGAATCTTCTATATATTAAAAGTGGCTATGAAATGGAGACTTAACAGAATTTCTTGTTTCAATTGTTACACCGTTAACTTTAACGGTGAATTAGCAATTAAAGTCTGCCCAAGAGTCGAA
>CAIGRS010205283.1:0-11130 GCA_903798395.1 Fraxinus floribunda | reverse complement strand
GAAACCAAGTTCAACCCCAGAAATTTATTGTATGAGTCAGACTGGAAGCATTAGAATTTCAAACACTAATCTTTGTTTTCTAATCACTTCAGTTGCATTTATTGCCTGAACTTAAAGTAGAACAAAATAAGCTATTGTCATCCATACAAGACACTTTTTGTACTGGAAAATGAACTTCCTAGTATGGTAAATTTAAGGTTGCCGTTCTGTTTGCAACAGCTAATAGCGAAAAATTAATTACTCTCCTTTCCCAGTATTATGGATCAAAAGGCACCAAANCTTTGTTTTCTAATCACTTCAGTTGCATTTATTGCCTGAACTTAAAGTAGAACAAAATAAGCTATTGTCATCCATACAAGACACTTTTTGTACTGGAAAATGAACTTCCTAGTATGGTAAATTTAAGGTTGCCGTTCTGTTTGCAACAGCTAATAGCGAAAAATTAATTACTCTCCTTTCCCAGTATTATGGATCAAAAGGCACCAAATTAACCAAGTTGCTTCAAGGTCAAAGTCAATACTTCTATCATTTATCCCCTAATTCTACTAACCCTCTGTGAATATCCTTAACAAATTCATCTCTCTAGCATACAAGTCATAATGCTTCTGTTCAATGTATTCTTATACGTCATTCCCTTTTCATACTTTAAATGATTAATGCAAGATTAATTCTTTAGTTTCATACTTTAAATGACTAATGCAATATTAATTCTTAAGTGGTCAACTGAATTTGCCAAGGCAAGTAACACTAAAGAGATTAGTAGATTTAACAATAACATCAAAAAAGCACTCTCCGGTCTAATCAGAACTTACTGCATGGTACCCAAGACGGAATACCAGTGATTTATTTTCATCAAGAAACTTTTCTGCCCACTTCAACCCAACAGCGTGCATTGTCTTTAGTAATGAGAGGTGCTCTCTGCATACATCTGCAAGCCGGTCCAGACCTTCACGTCTTGCCATCACCAAGAGATGCCTCTGAGCCTGGGCGAAGAAATAGAGAAGTGTTAACACATTAAATAATTTTTTTGATTTCAAGTGTACATACCCAAGTGTGTGTATGTGAGCGTGATAGAGAGATATGACAGACCTTCGGATAAAGATCCTTCAGTACTACAACATCATCCAATATCTCCATCACAACATTCTTATGCTTGTCAGGATGCATTGCAATATTGTAAAGAGCCTGAGCCCATGAGTTCCATGCTTTGGTCATGCCTCCACCATCTTCCTTATCTGGGTCTTCTTTTTTGTTCAGATAATTTCTAACACTAGGTTTAAGGTCTTTCTGAAGTCCCTTCAATTTTTTGTTTACGTCTGATTCATAGATAGCTTCCCTTTTGACCTTCTCATCCCCATTTGTAGGACTTGTCTTTGATTCTAGTGATCTTCCACTGCTTCCCTTGGAGGATCCTCCGTGACACCTTACTATGGATGCAAACCCTTCAAAAAGGGATGAGTAAGTTTCACGAAGTACCTCACAGCCCTGGGCATAGTCATTGTTAAGACAGTTTGGTCTCTGAGGATTCATATTTGGTCCTAAAACATGGATGACATGGGTTATGCCTTCCCCAGTAAACAATGGAGAAGTTGGAGGAAGCGGGACCACTACAGCTTTTCCAGGCTTAAGCGATCCAGCCCTTTCCTTGGTTGCATTTTCTAGTTCAGGACCTGCAGCACTAAAGATAGCAGCATTTACGCCTCCACCTCCAGGTTTTAGTCGCCTGCACAAAGTTATCCTTCAGATGATCTTCCTGAAATGCAAATGTGGCATATATATAAAGAATTTGGATGGTGTAAGAAGGAAGAGACAAACTGACAGATAGCACTGTTCTTGAAAGATATGTGACAAGATTAAGTTGGCAAGTCCAACAATAGAAAAAGAAGGTGACTAGGGGGGAACTGTGCCATTCTATGTCTTATTTCCTGGGATCCATGCCAGGAAAGAATGCTATCCTAACATATAAAGGTAGTTATCATCTTGATAATGTAAAGCTCCCCCATTCTTCTTTCCATGTAAAGGTTGACATTTAACAATAATGGAGATAGCGATCTATTGATAGCTCCCCTCTTACAGTTATATGGAACGATCTGCTATCCTCCACTCTTTATAAATCTCTTCCACATTTCGTCTTTGAAGATATTTCACGTATCTGTACAAAATTGCATCCAGATGACAGATAGATTCCAAACTCAGTTCAGTTGCATAGGTCTGTAAGCCTCTGCAACAATCTGTAAGCATCAATTTTCCATCAAACGTGTTTTTTTTTTGGGAACATGGTCTTACATATTTTAAAAGATTACAATAAAATTTCAGCAGATCTTGCTTATATAATAGATTTTTTACCCTGTGCTAATAAGGCAAAGGACTCTTTATTACATGAACTGAATCCCTGACGCTTTCTTCCAAGTGTAACAATACATCATTTTAATAGTGCTATAGTTATTTCCTAACCCCCCCAGAAATCATTTCAATGGCGTCATGCTTACATATTATATAACATCCCATCACCCTGTCACTCTTCAAACCAGTTTCTTTTGGCAGACACAAATAATTGAGAGATGAAGCATTTATTGGCACAAACCTTTACAACAGCATACTAGTAACAAGAAGAAAAAGAAACTGATAGAAGACAAGCAGATAGATTTTCAGTAAATGAAAATCCTCAGCTTTTGTTAAATCAATTGTATAATTAAGAAACTCACCAATTGGCAGCATTAGCGATTACATTGCAGTTCAAACCTTCACAAGAATGGAGTCGAGTTATATCTCCCACAACCGTGAAGAACTTACTGGAGTCAACGTTCTTTTTGGCAGCTTTAGTCCTAACCAGAGACAATATTTTTGATCCATGAGACAAATCTACCAAAACAAGCCTAGCCTTTCCGATCTTACTTATAAACTCCTCAACTTTTTCAACAATAATGTCAGATGCCTTCTCCAGATTGAATTGGAAATCAGCTGTAGAAATAGACGGAAATGCCAAAGTCGGAATATTGTCCGAAGCATTCCCACCAGCAACAGAGGTCATTTCGACTTTGTCACAATCTTTCAGATCCACAAAAGCTTTACCTGATCGAACAGAAATATTTTGAGTGCCCTCAATTCCAAGGTCCATCTCCTTGGAGGCTTCATTATGGACACATTTCTGAGAGACATTTGCCTCAGATCTGGCATCACCTGGTAAATCCACCTTTTTCAGAAATTTCATAATCCCAAGTTGTATTTTGGCATCTGCATTTTTCTGACCAAAACAGCCGGAGGGAATGGAACCTGACGGACCAAGGGCAATATACATATTGATGGTTTCTTGGACATCCTTTTCATCCTGGCAGAATGTAATTCGAGTGAACCCTTCACCCAACTTAGGTAATTCTTTCTTTTGCAGCATCCGATTCACAACTGCAGCAGCTTTCCCACCTTGTAAGTTGCCCTCGTGCCCACTCCGCTTCACAGACCGAGAAATACAGAGCTTGGCAGGAAGATCAAGCACCACAGCGTGCTTCTCAACTTGTGGGCCACCAAGCTTCAAAAAGTCTGCACGCTGCTCTCGGTCAAGGTTGCATCTGTCAATAAATACACTTTTACCATCCTTTAATGCACTTCCTGCACTGGCTAGACACTGAATTTTTGTCCCAGACTTGCCATTATTAATGGTGTCCTGAATTATGAATAAAAGGATTACTAAGCCAACAAGAGATATCCCAAACAATGTCAACCAAAAAAAAAAAATCTTTCTCCTACATTGACACATGAAATAGAAAGACTGGGTTTTCATATATAGTATAGAATTGTACATAAATATAACACAAATAAAATTATCACCAAAATTGACTAAAAGCTACTTAAAAAGATCTTCTGTACAAGCATTACAAAGGGAGTTAAATTCAGTGTAAAACACTTTACTGAACCAATGGTATAGTCCATAAACTAATACACGTTAACAAATTATAGCTCATAACAATACATCACAAAAATGAGGACGGGAACCTGTCTAAGAAATTCAGAAACAATTCATCATTATACACATCCGTACGAAGAGATATAAAATTCAAATCCATTCATTCATTTCAGCAAACAGTTTGTGCCCACATAAATCTACCTGGCAAATGCGTGCCCATGGCCGGGGACAAGTCTTCATAACGTGATCACAGAAGGTGGATTTTCCACTTCCGGGTGCACCCACTAGTAACACCATAATAGGGTTTAACTTCCCGCTTCCTTCTTCTATATCTTCCCCATCTTTGAAAAACAATTAACAAAAAAAGAGTTTCAGAAACTCTTTTCATCATATTAAAAATTTCGTTAAATATTTATAAAAGCGAAAATGGAGAATAACATACGCTTCCGATTGATTTGATCTTGAGACGTACTTCCCCGATCAATTTCCATAGCTTCCACCGTCTGATTTCAGTAGGAAATGAAAATATTTGTTCAGTGACGCACCTTCTAAAGTTATGCAATTAGGCGTATGTTTAAAACGAAAGCGTGTTTTAATTGCCAAGGACGAGTACTGTCTTACAAATTTCTCTCTTTCTAATTTCTTAATGGTGAATAGCGTATATTTTCTTTTTCAGGGTGTGTTTCAGTCATATTATTTTGGAAGAATGTATTTTGAAATAGTAAATTATTGAAGAATGTGTGTTTTAAAATGAGTAGAAAAGTAAGAATGAAAAAAATAATACGTACCAAACATGGGTTTATATTGCAAATCACTCCGAGAAAAACAATTTATTAATGCATGGATACAAAGTGGCACACATAGACGAGGACAAGGGATCATTTATCAAAGAGTAAATTATTTAGCACCGATTGTGTTAAAATATCAGTTTAGATAATAATAATGTGATATTAAATGAGAGGTATAACTTTAAGAATTCACTTAATTCTATCTTTCAATATTTCATTATACTTAGCTCCACCGAAAATTGTATTTTAATATCAATAATGCTAGATAGCATATCGCAAGGCTTCTGCTTCTTATATAAAATATTCCTTAAAAAACTCACTTAGATTAACTAAATTTCTTTAAAAGCTTTTCTAGCTAAACGAAACAATTATCGAAATATGTTAAAAAGTAATTTTTTATTTGCAAAAATGACTTCACTTTCATAAACTTTGAGCCCTAACTCAAGTGACTTACTCCATGTTTCGTGTACTTCAATGTTAAGCTTCTATTTGACATCCATTAAATCAAAATTATTATTATTTTTTAACTCATTTTTAACATATATTCACATAATAAAGTATTTTACATAAATCCAAAATTATTTTCTACTTTCTAACAACACACTTAAAAAATAAATTTCAAAACTGATTTTCCTCAAGAAACTCATTCAAACAAGTAAATGAGCATTAGCATAAACTAGTGGAATTTCAACTTTAATATGTTCACTTGAGTTTTAACAATTGTGTTACATGTACATAATAGTTAATATAATGATTTAAATATACATTATGTGGTGAGATGTAATCATAATTTCTTTAACCAATTAAAAAAAAAAACTCACTCCCTATTTTTTTTGATACTCATCTGTATATAAACTATTATGTAATTCTATTACGTACAAGTAAAATTATTCGAATCTTAATGGAACTACCCATTTAAAGACATTTGACATTTGTGAAATTCTATTGGAAATTCCTGATGTATAGAATTTGATGCTTGATATACACAAACCTAGAACATTCTTGGTGTTGAAAACTGTTTACAATGGAACACTTTAATGATAATCATTCTCCCAAAAATTGGCAGATGTATAACCGAGTTTATACGTTCAAAACCAACTTGACCATCACAACCATCAAGCCCCTATTTAGCGAGGACTAAAATCAAGTTTTTTAAAAAAATTTATAAAAATTGATAAAATATGTAATTGAAAAAGCTATATATCTTATGAAATATATAATTACAATTAGTTGTTCAATTTTTTGACCTTAATAAAAATTCAAATTCAATCTCTACCAAACTAAAGCTAAAATTTGGAATAGTCAATTTCGCTAAAAAAATAATTAGCAAGATGTTCGTATTTCACAATAATTTTCGCTTAAAAAACCTTTGCCCAAGAATCCTTATTGATTGAGGACTACTTCGAATGTAAGAAATCAGCTATTAAATATGAGGGACACACCCTCCCAAACCACCAAAACCAAAACACATGATTCATAGCCAGTGAGATGGGAATTCCTTTCGTCAACTTCATTCTAAGCTTGATATTCTCCATTAAGATCCAAAGCTGGGTCTGTGATGTAAATGTAGAAAATTTTCACTATTACCGTTAACATAGTCGACCTCTAATGTCAAAAGAATGGATTGCAGAGCAATCCCATGTAATAAATCGAACAGATCATCGAAAGGGTGGCAACTTTTAATACTATTCTAGCTGCCATGACATTAACCCATAAGTTAATTTCATGCATTCGTAGTAGCAGCAGCAGCAATAATATCAGTGGCAAATATGCTAACAAAGAATGGAGCAGTAAAATCTCCACCAGATTATCCCACATACATAGATGATTAAGATTTACATAATTGCATAACAGGACAGTCAAAAGAAACAAGGATTAATCCATTTGTACATAACAGCGCCAACTACTTGTTATACAAAAATAGTCAATTCATTAGCACCCTCCCTGCCCCTCTCCTCTCTTCCACTTAAAATTTAATTAGGATGAAGACTGAACAAGAATCGAATGCAGCAGAACAGGTCAAGCATATGAATAATCGACCATAAAAACTCCAATTAAGGTGCTGTTCTTGGTCATTAGGACTGATTCAAGGCAAATATTAGAAAACAAAATTCTACAATGAACTCGTACTCTTTGAGACGGCAAAATGCAAAGAGCCAACTTAGAGGACCTCTAACATTGAGTTCCAAACCAGTGCATAAAATAACTACACTGCAAAACTTGAGAGCTATACAACTCTTAACTTATTCAAATATGAACTTCATTTCTAGCAACAAATGAATAATACAACTTGTCATTAGAACAAAACCATAATCGAGAGAGCAATTCACACTGGTAAAATCTTTGAATGCACCAAGAGTTTTTACTATGTTTAAGATCTGGTGTCATTTTGATATTAACCAACCAAAATTAAGCGTATGTGCAAAAATATATCAAGAAAAGCTTGCAAATATCTCATATTCGATCGTCATAAAACCAAACTATACTCTGCAATCACAATAAAAAAGCAAAGCTAGAGAACCACATTGATATAGCAAATTAAGTTGAAATAATGTAACGTTCAAAATCAAAGAACTCTCCTTGGATTGGATACTAGGAATAGAAGTGCAGTGCCAAAATGTACCAAAGTAGTAAAACACATTGAAATTAGCGAAATTAAATAGTCCGGAAATAAGAAATCCTAAAAAAGGTCCAGAGTCATGAAGGCTCGGAAATTCAGGGACAGGACTACTTAGATCTCTGCCTCATCTTTCGGCGCTTCCTCTTCAACCTCCTCATTCTCTTCTTCTTCCACTGATATCATTTGCAACAAAGTAGATTGGATGAATATTATGTACATGATAATAAAGAAGTATAATGAATACGGAAGACGTAATCGAACATTAACGAATATATTTAGTGAAATCCAGTCGATTTTACCTTTGCTCTCATGCTTAGGGAGATTGGTAAAACTCAGCCTCCTCTTAGAACCCTAGACGACAAAGAGAAATTCAGGAAGAGGTGTGTTAACGTACTATATTTATACTGAGCCCAAGCGCTTAAAAGATGTTTGGAAGCGCTGGGCAGATGACGGCCCAGTCCAACTTCACCTGTTCTTTTTCTTTTTCGCCTTTGTTGGATGGTCATTATTTGAATTTTTTTTGAAAAAAAATAAAATATTTTAAGTAATATTTTTTAGGAGAATGTGTTATAAAAAAAATAATAAACATTTTTAAATTTACGTGCAAAATATTTTATTGTGTGAATATGTGATTAAAAATGAGTATGTAGAAAATGAGTTTTGAAATAATAACTATCAAACATGGATTTCGTTTAAAATGAAAATTTCATCCTCACGTGAATTTCAATTTTAACTTCAAAAATCAAATTTAAAACTTATTTATTCAAAAATTAGGTCATAATTTTTTTAATTAATAATTTTAATATTACATTTTCTTTTTATCATCTCTCTCCATCTTCTCTCTTTAAATCAAACCACCCAAATCTCAAGCCTTAAGAATCCCAAATCACACACACGCTCCTTCTCATATTCCTTCTCTTCTTTGGTGTCAATAAGCACCTTTTCATCCTCCAACACTCAATGGTACTGTGTAGTGCGATGGTAGGGTGCAATGCAATGCGATGTTTGATGTGTTGTGTGGTACGGTGGTGGTGTGGTGTATGGTGTGATGATATTTTAAGTGGAGTTCGGATGACGGAGTGATGGTCGTTGTGTGGTGCGGTGTTGTGCTGTGTGACGCGGTGCGGTACGGTGCGGTGTGGTGTTATGGGGTGTGATGTTGGTATCTCATGCAGATTCGAGAGAAATAGTAGAATATGTGTTTAGCAACAAGAAAATACTTAAAATTGGCTTTGGTTTTTATGCAATCTAAAACAAATTTGAGAATAAGATATTGAGATAGGACAAAAAGGAATATGTAATAAAATGTTTGCAAAGTGGTTGCACTTGAACATTCAGGTCTTCACATTTTAGGGAAAACATAAATGTTTAAGAGTAGGAAAATGGGTAGTGGTCACACATGCTCCACAAGTATTATTTCAGGATCTCATTAACAGGCATCTAGCTTCTTTGTGTCAATTTGCAACATGTACAAATATACATCATCACGAATCATATACACTCCTAATGATATATCGAATGACATATTACACATTTATGGAGTATTTGTTAATTATGTGAAGGCATAGAGGTCACGTGACACTCATTGTAAGCGGGAAAAAAGAAGGCAAATGAATGATTTTGTTTTGTCATGTTATTTATTACAATTTTCTTTTAAGTTTACTAATTACACTTGATTGTTAAATTGTTGATCACATTTTGATTGATAGGTGTATATTGTTGAATGTCGATTGATAGGTGGATGAATCATTTACTGTTTAATAATAAGTATTGCTGATCACATGTCGATTGTTGTTCATTTATACATGTTGACTGATAGGTGTATATTGTTGAATGTAGATTGATAGGTGGATGAATCATTTACTGTTTAATAATAAGTATTGCTGATCACGTGTCGATTGTTGTTCATTTATGGTTTAGTACTAAGGATTATCATTCATGATCGTTTCATGCTTGTGAAACTTTATTTACAGTTATTGATTAATAAATGTTCTTGGATGGTAGTCATAGACTAAAACCCCGGTAAGTTGCACTCCGATGTACTATACACAGGCTGTGTCACCTATATTATGGATAGGTAACAACTTATGAAATCAAATGTCACAAACGTGGTAGATTACCGTCACACAATTACACAAGTCACATTCTCACATATTTATAGGTCACACATGTAAATACATAGGTCACAACTAAATAACATTACACGTCACAATCAAAACAAACTTATAGTTTATATTTGTATAAAGACTTAGGTCATATCTAATATGGTCACAGACACACAAACTTTATAGGTCACAAGTGATAGTGTCTTCGGTAGAACATATTTCAGTCACACAGACTTGAATGTTATATTAAGATAAAAGCTTAGGTAACAATCTAGCAACATATTAGGTTACGGTCACATGAAATTATAGTATCACATTCAGGTAAAGGTTTATGTAGAACGGTTAGTCACAATAAAAAAGTATTAGGTCACATTCACATTCAACTATAGGTCACATTCAGCCAAAGTATTAGGTAGAAGAAGTCACAGTCTCACAAACTTAAAGGCCACTGGCCCACTGTCAATTAAAGGATTAGATCATAATGTTTTTCAAACACAGTCAATTATGGAAATCAATTGCGTTATAATTACGCAATTACATATATGCAATTGAACGAGTCACAATTACAAAATCTATGCACTAGATAACATTAAATTTACAAAAATGAATATAACAATTACAAAAGTATTATGCACAAAATCAGAATGTAGTGTATACAAAATTTGAAGAAAACTGTTTCTATTATTTATTTAAGATTCCTTAATTTAAGTTACACTAATTTAATATGAATCTATAAATATATTATTTAAATGGTATAAAAAAAAAGATTTATAACCTTATTTTTGAAAGATTTTATCAAGTTTTTTTCCCTTTTTAAAAACCTATTTAGCACCTGATTTTTTAAAATAAATTTTAATGACATGATTAATAAATAATCAAACTTAAAGTACATGATTTTGCCACTTCAACAACCATTAAAACAAAACTTTTTTCCTCGAATTCATTTTCAACTAAATATTCTCATTTTAAAATATTTCATAGTTTTTTTTTTTCATACTTTTTAATTACATATTCCCCGTTAAATCAGAATTCCAAAACTCACGGAACACGTCCATAGACCCCAAGTCAGCTGGTCAATTACAAACTTAAAGAACAAGTGTCTATCCTATGCTAATTCCAAACTTGTAGAACCCGTGCATAGACCCCAAGTCAGCTGCTCAATCCAGAATTTAAAGCGACTAATACAGACGAGATCCTCATTACAACTTCGCTTGCACCTTCAGTATTCCCAACTGTGTCAAAATGAGAATACTATTCACACCATTGTTTTTCTTGATCTCTGTATTCTTTAATCTCGGCAACCCTAACTTGGCTCCTGTAGATAGCCAACTCCGGGAGGATCAGAAAGTATTGTTACATAAAATGAAAGATAACTTTGAGTTCGATTCTTCCTTGTCAACTAAACTGGTTTCTGGCCAATGCCTTGATGATCAACGGTCATTATTGATTCAATTCAAGAACAGCATCATCTTCGACACGACTATTTCTGTCAAACTGGTGACATGGAATCAGTCTGAGGATTGTTGCACCTGGAAGGGGATTGCCTGCGATAATTCAGGGCATGTGATCAGTTTGGAGCTGGATAACGAATCGATTTCTGGTGGAATTGAGAATTCGACTAGTCTTCTTAGTTTTCAGTACCTGGAGAGGCTGAATTTGGCTTACAACAGATTCAACAACATTCAGATACAGAAGGGGATTTATAATCTTTCGAAT
>CAIGRS010205271.1:0-21607 GCA_903798395.1 Fraxinus floribunda | reverse complement strand
ATGTGAGATTATATCCCTTAACACATTTCAAAAAGTTCTATCATAATCTACTAAAAATCTAATTTTAATTCGCATCAAACACCCACTAAATAAATTCTACACGTATACCATCAAATTTTCCTTACTTTTTAACCACTAAATCTTATTTCGACATAAATTAACCTTTAGATAAAAAAAATATATATATATAAACAAGAAAAAATGCATCTTCATGTATATTCTTTGACAAGATTTATGGTAATGTACAATAGCCAGCTCAGCTGTTAGACAATTAACAGCCTAACAAATGGATATGGAAATGGACGAATGATATACGTGGTGGTTCCATTTTTCATAACATCGATTACATTATATGTGAAAATGTTCAATGATTTACAAAATAAGCTGAAAGTCAATCCCTATCAGTACTATATGGAACTGAAATTTCAATTAAACGAACATTCATCCATTTCGATTTCACCCATAATGGTTACTTCTGATGCTGAAGTAAATTATCTATTTGAATTGAATAAAATGCACACAACTCCTCTTTCCGTGACTTTAATGAGGAAGAATGTTGCCGAAAGTGAACGTGAAAATTCAGATGGAGGGGATCACAATGCCAATGATTTTTGGGACACGGTAGAGATAGCTTGTGATGATAATGTGGCTATTCTCAAAACAATTGTTCCTTGTCGTGGTTTCGTTGTTACATACAGAATCTCCTCAATAGTTCACGGCAACGAGAATGAAATTAATTTACAAATGATGATTTGATTACTCATCCCGTCAGAGACATGATGGGATGGGAGCTCATGGGTTGAATCGAGAGGACCATCATCTAATTCTTTACATGTGATTCATGATGATGAGGATTTGCAAGCCGATAAACTATTTGAAACAAAAAATTTGAAGGAAGTTGTGCCCCGGATTGCATTGAAATACAACTTTGAGTTCAAAGTGAAGAAACCGAACAAGTCATTGTTGACAATTATCTACATCAATGATAGTTGTCGTTGGTGTTTACGAGCGACGAAGATGGATACGAATGAGTCATTTATAGTTCGTAAGTATACACGAGAACATACTTGTAAAGTGGAAACTCGTCGAAATGATCACAGACAAACTCGATCATAGTTTATCGATCGACAGATAATGCACAAGTATGAGGATCCATGGACGATCTACAGACATTCGAACATCATTAACGACGTCCATCGAGAGTACAGAGTGATTATGAGCTACCAGAAGACCTGTAAGGCCAGAGAATGTGCATTGGAGGATTTAATAGACTCGACCGAGGAGAGTTATGCTAATTATGCTAAATTGGCCAAGTATTGTTATAATATGGGGACAACTAATCTTGACTCGACATTTTTTATTGAGACGGAGGACGAGAATTGCTTTAAGTTTTTTTTCATGGCTCTTGGATATTGTATTCGAGGATTTTGAAATGTGATGCGACCTTTAATTCTAGTCGATGGTATAATTCTTAAAGCTAAGTGTCAAGATGCCAACATCCAAATTTATCCTCTTACATTTGACATAGTCGATAGCGAGAATGATCTATCGATGCGTTAGTTCTTCGTAAAGTTGGGGGGAAATAATTGAGAAAATCGAGGACCTTGCCTTTGTAACAGATTGGGGGACCGTCTATAATAAATGGTACCATTTAAGTTGAAAAGCCTATAGTGTTGAAAAGCTTAATAAGTTCACGGTTAAAATAGGAAGTAAATTATTCCCGTCATGGGATTATCTAACAAAAATGGGAATAGAACATTGGGCGCGGTTATCTTTCCAAAACGTCGATACAACATGACGACGTAAAATAATGCGGAGTCTCTCAATGCATTATTTAAGAGGATCGAGAGTTACCAATCCTCGCAATGATCGAGAACATTCGTAACAAGTGCAACTATGGTTTCATGATCAACGTACGGAATCACAGAGTTGTACGAGTGTGCTAGTCCCTGCTTAGGAGGAAAAACTCTTCAAGGCTGCAGGTGTTGCAAGAAAGTTGAATGTGGAACCATTGGATGAGTTGCACTTCTCCGTAAAATGTGCACGTAATATCGCATACATGGTGAACTTAATTGATAACATCTGCACTTGTAGTCAATTTCAATTAGAAAGTTTTCCATGTTAGCAATTAGTCGCATGGCTATGTATAGAGGTTTTGCAGTGAGAACCTTATGCTCTCCTTATTATACAGCTGATTATTGGAGAGCAACGTATACTATGACTAAATATCCTCTACCGAATGAAGCCGAGTGGAAAGTTTCAGGTTATATTTCCCCACTTAATAGTTTGTTGCCACCCCGAAGTTGAACCGCGTGGTCCTGGACGTCCACGTATATCTAGAATACCATCTACCCTAGTTCCTTCGACCACGTAGGTACAACAGTAGCAGAACAACATGTCATGCTCGTCAATTTTGTACAAATCAGATTTCCCTAAATAACAATTAGACAGATGTGTAATCTATCGCTGTTAATCTTCGATCACAGTTTCATTTTCCGAATCAACTACTGAAAAGTTGCAATTAAGTCCTCACGCTTTATTTTCATACAATTAAAATAATATACAATGTATTACAGATCACAATTAAATGAATATTTACATTTTTTTTAAATAAACAGTATACAATAGACAACAACTTTCAATTAAATATTCAAATTAACATTTTCGAATAGAGCAATATACAAAATTTACGTATCACAATTGAATTCGTACAAATCACACGCTAACTTTTTTCTCCAATTTTGTATCAGGATTGGTTAATTCTATCATCCTTATGTGATATATTTAAAAATTCAATATATTTGATTGCAAACATGCCACAATCACGCCTGCAATTAAATAATAATTGTTAGTTCGATAATATATAGCTAAAAACTAAGTTTTCAAATTAAAAAAAAATTATAAATACTTATTATTTTGATCGTCTCGTCGTCGTTGCATCCCGCACAATAGCTAATCTATTTTGCACAATCACTCACACTCGTCTAGCCATCGAAGGAATAATCACAACCACCGACTTTAGTATAAGCTCGAGTTGACCCTGTGTCAAACAAGTATGAACGAAGTTGTACACATATATAGTAGAATCAACAAAAACGATCTCCACGACAATGTAGTGATGATTCGCGATCACTGGAATGTATATATGCGTATAACTCGCCCATGGCATTTCCCCGACACTCGGCCACATCCCTATGACCTACTTGAGCATATATTCAGGCACCGTGTATTCATTACCCTTAAGTTGGAGCGATTGATGCTCAATGGTAATGACATCGATCTCCTCAACAACTTCCAAACAAAAAAGGTAAATCGCAATCTTTTTTGTGACGACACCTTACCATGCTTTCAAGGATATAGACCAATCCCAACTTCAATCTATCCATCATCATGTCACATTCCCTGATTGCACCAATCAATTGTGGTAGAAGCATTGTCCCCTATCTTTGAAAATATGGGTTGTACAAATTATTACTTATTTGAGTACCGTCGCTCGCCACTTCATCGACCATAATCTCCAATCTAGTCATAAGGGCAAACTTAAATAACCTTGCCCCGAGGTTGAAGTAGAGGGCATCGTCGTCGATCGGCCTAAGCAGTCGACATAGTAAAGCATCAATTACCTGCCCGAAGTATTGCATCTCTCTCAACTGATACAAAGGCCACATGAACGATTGAATAGCATATCTCTGTGCTGGTCATTGAACAACTTCAATATAGTAGTAAAACTATCAAAACTACTGTTCCAAGTATATTTCTTGCTATTTGTCTCAATTCAGCATCGATATGGTACTCCATCCTGCAAAAATTCAAATGTTAAAACCTTCTGCAAAAGATAATGGAATAAAATATAATCTTAGAAAATTAAACGAACCGAATTGTAGCTACCATATGCAAGAAATTGATTTAGTTTACATCCACGCTAATAAAAAAAAGAAATAAATTAATAAATTAAAGGAGAAAAAAATTAATGACAAAAATAAATTAAAGAAAATAAAAAATATAAAAATAAAAGAAAGAATTAAAAAAGCATTTAAATTCTTAAAAAAATAAATTATGATAAACATAAAATAATTAAGAACTTTTTTTAAAAAAAATTAAGAAAAAATAATAAATTAAAGAAAATTATAAAAATATTAAAAATGAAAGTAAGAGTATTAAAATGTATTTAAATTGAAAAAAATAAACTATAATAAAAAGAAAACAATTAAGAAATCTTAAAATTATTACCAAATCGATAATAATAGTTTTTAAAAAAAATTAAACAAAAGATAATTATAAAAATTAAATAAAGAATATAAATATTATTTAATTAAAATTAAAAAATAAATAAATTTTATCTTAAAAGAAAAGAATTTAAAGTGAGTAAAATTTATTTATAATACGAAGAAAACAAATAAGAAATTTTAAAACTATTTACAATAATAATGATAATGATAATGACAACAAAACAAAACAAAACAAATTAAACAAAAGGAAATTATAAAAATTAGGGCCCCGTTTGGTCGGGCTTAAAATTCAATTAAAATTGAAAATATAGCCGTTATAGGGTCCCACTCGTCTAATAAAAGTCAACATTAACGTCTAATTTTTCAATTTTAATCCGATTTTAATCTTTATCGAACACGCCTTAGATAAAGAATATAAATATTTATTTAAATTGGAAAAAATAAATTATCATAAAAAGAAAATAATTAATAAACAGTAAAAAAGAGCAAAAAATTAGTTTTGGGCCGACTGTTAAACTATTCACAATCGACCCAATTGAATGTTAAATAGTCGGATATATGACTGATAATAGTAGATGGGCCGACTCTAACTGTCGGGGCTCATGAACCCGACTGTTAACATTCGGGTTCGACGACTGTTAACAGAATGGCGATTGCCCACATTCTTCGATTTCATTTCTTTGTTGGAAAACCGTCATTTCCGAAGAGAAGAAGCCCCCCCCCCCCCCGGCCCAAAAAAAAAAAACAAAAAACAAAACCAAAATCTAGTCTACACTCAAACATCTTCCTAAATAATGAAGAATAAATTAAATAATCGTCAAATTTAATCTTTACCATATATGAAAAATCAATCTTATAATTCACAAAAACAAAAAATTAATCTTACTGAAGATAATGTCGCCGATGACTGAATTGTGTGGTGGTTGACGTTGGATTGATTATAAGGGTAACAATTTCGGTTGAATCCAACTGTGTGAGTTTTTTCTTTTTCCTCTTCACTCAACCAATTTACACAAGATGAGTGTATTTTTAGCTTTTGGTCTTCAACTTCACAATTTTAATTTTTTTTTTAATTGTCAAAGGCATAATGAAAATATAGTCAACCGGCCAATTCCATATGTTTCCTCCCCAAAAAGGGTACGTACCCATTCCAATTTGATATGGAGCTCCGACACCAGAACCCGTATAATTAGACCGGACCCACCCTTAACCGAACTCCAGGAAAAAAAAATCTGCAGATTTTCAGATTCCAGCATAAACTGAAGATTCACGTTCACAATTCCTCTCAATCTCCCAATACTCATCTGATTACAATCCCTGTATATATTTATTCACAAAGAAATTACAGGCTTATAGAAGAAGGAGGAATCATATGGATTCTTTGTCATCAGTATCGACATCCATAGTACTCCCTCCCACCACGCCCCTCCGCAGCCGCCATCACCATCGGCGGCGGCAAATTGCTCTTTCGTCTGCATACATCGATCCAATTAATAACCTTCGTATTTCTTCTCCCTTATACTCTTGTAAAAGAAGGCAAAGAGTAGAAATTTACGGTAAATTGAGCGGCGGAGGAGACGAGAGAAAGGACGAAAATGATCCGAGAGATGAGGAAATGGAGAGGGCGCTGCACATGGACGGTACAATTCCCGGGAGTTCCAACGAGTTTGTTAAGCAGGTGTCTTCACGCGCTTACGACATGCGTAGACACCTTCACCAGACGTTTGATAGCAGTAGCTACGACGGTAAATTCTCTTTAGATTCTTGATTTGTCTCCCAGAAATTTTAGCGCATACCGTACGTGTGTTAAATTCGTACTGCGATGTAGTTAATCACTGGAGCATTTTTTCTTGAATTGTTAGTACATACAACTGTAGGTTTAAGAAATTTAATGAAGTATGATTCTAACCTGTTTATTTATTTTTCTTGAATTAACAGCGTATAGCTGTACGTTTTAAGAAATTTTCAGTGAGTTTGACATGTATTTACACCAAATGTAGACGGTGTCTTTACTCTTTACTTGATTGGTAGAAGGCTAAACCAAGTCCATTAGATCTTTACGATTTAACCAAAATTTTCTTTGGTTGGATTATGATTTGTAGCGGCTTATATAAGTGAGTTCTGATAAACATATCCAAACCCATAGTTGTGAAATGTAGAAGCAATTTTTCCTTCAGTGACATGATATAGATGGTCGTTAACATTGGTGGATAAACCTGTCACTCTTTTTGGCATCATGGAACTGCTCTGAGGTCTAATTAGGTCTCTCAATTTAAGAAGTAAAATTTGACGTGTATACGAGTGCCAGAGAATTTGGAGTAGGCGAAAATCTAGAGCGTTGTCTTTTCACAAAGCATAATGATGGATAAAACCCCGAAAGACGCTACAGTATCCATAATAAATCAAAAACTCCCACAACTCTCTACAACTTGGGAAAGGTCACTCCAGGTATATTTTTTCTTAAATACATTATAAGTATATGGGGGTGTTAGTGATTGATTGTTTTGCCATTTTGACTACACATTTTATCATTGATGCCAAATACTGAAAAATCACCCATTTTTGTTATAAGTATATGGGGGTGTTAGTGATTGATTGTTTTGCCATTTTGACTACACATTTTATCATTGACACCAAATACTGAAAAAACGCCATTTCTGCTGAATAAAATAGATAAACTAATTGTTCAGTAAACTATGCATCCTTGACCTTTTCATCTATCTAACTGCCCCCATTCCTCGTGGTGTTTAGTAAGCTTGCATGCGTGCAGGGAATTGCAAAGAACTGAACTGTTTCAAGTGTCCTATAGAATGGGTTCCACATGTAACCAGTACCAGTGCTTTTTACATTTTTTTGTTTTTCTGTTGACGCCAATTTCATTAAGCTGCGTGTCATCAAAAAATTGAGTTTGCTTTCACAGAACACTTTCTTTTTTCCTTGTTCGTATGCAGTACTGGAGGCTAACCCTTGGAGAGAGACGCCAAAATCTGTTTATGTATTAACTCACATGGAAAACCAGTTATGTACAATGAAAACTCGTAGAAATCGCAGGTGATTCGAGTTTCAGTTTCTTTTTTATTATACAATTTTTCCTTTTGGTCTTGCTCAAAGTTTATTTTTAATGCAGTGAAGTAGAAAGAGAGCTTGGAATTTTGTTTTCCAAAGGGGGAAAGAGGAGAAATCACTCCAAGCAGTCTGGGACTGGTAACAAATTTCAGATGCTTGTTGAGGACGTTCGAGAGGGCATACTTGTAAGTTGTATTAATATTGTTTGATTTCTTTTCATTTTATATTGCAAGGCTTTGTTGAAGATTATGCTTTTGAACTTCTGCTAGATATTTAACAAAATGTGAAAGTACTTTTTTAAACGGCACAACAGTTACAGGAATTTTTTGGTCATCATTAGGGTTATAGGTTATTATCTTGCAAAAGTTGGATTTTGTTAATCGTACTCGGTATCCATCATGATTACACAAATTTCCCATCTAACATTAGAGATTAAATTATAAACAGTACGATTTCGCTAATCATGAGGAGACAGCTAATTTTATGATTATTACACCTTCTCTTAGAGATATAGTAAATTTCTTAATATTTAGGAATAAAATCATGCTCTCAAATCTTTTTTAAGAAATATAATATAACTAATCAAATATGCATTGACCTTTGTTGCCACCCGCACCATAAATCTTAATCTTAAATCCACTACTGGCAACAAGCATTTTAATTTAACAAGTTATCATATTGAAAAATCTCATCGAGTTTCATTATTTGACTAGTAATAGCAAACATGTTCCTTTTGTCTCTATATTTGGTGAAGCTCAATCCTAAACATATTTCTTAATAAGTGGTCATAATTAATATTGTTCACCCCCGAAGTACTTGTACACATTATCGAGAAAATTAACAACCTTGTATTTGATTTGGTCATAAAATCATCTTTCAACCAAAAAGATTGTTACAACAATTATTTTACTATAAGAACTTCTACAAGCCTTTATTAAATGTGGTATACAAAATAATGAATGTCTAATAGAACGAAAAGCATTGTAATTTTCTGGAGGACTTATAGAATATGGAAATGTATACATCCTCATTTATGATCTACCTTAAAATATTTACTAATAAATTCCAACAATTTGACTTGGTTCTATAAATATGAGAATAAAAAATGAAGGTATTATAGATGAAATTGAAGATTGAAACATTAAGGCTTCAAAGCAACCACTGAGGTACCTATCAAAAAAAAAAAAAAAAAGCATCCACCGAGGTCAACACGTTCGAAGATAGGTTTATAATAATAACAAAATAATTTTAAATTGAACTCTGTTTTATTAATCCAGCAAAAGGATTACAATGCTCTTATTTCTTATATTTTTCATTTCTATGAAAGAGAACTAGTTCTTGCTAGATGTTGCTCTTTCCTTAGATTCACGTTGCTGTATCGCCATATTAATTTCATCGCGTACCATAGCTGCATAGGTGTAGAGATCTTGCAGAACATCCAATGGAAGATTCTCACGAAATGTCCCCGTGATGAGACTTTCCATGTAAAGGCTCTTCATCTCTCGTTTCCTACTTTCGCTCATTGTCCTACCGACTGGAATTGCCATTATAACACTTCCAGTGATACTCGAAAGATGGCAAAATTTGACACTATTTAAGTTGTTATTTATCCGGTTTTATAGGGGTGAAGGATGGTACAAGGAACCCACATTATGGTAACCTTTGATAAATTCTTGCAATGTAATTGTTGACAACGTACAGTCAACAGCCGATTTATTGCGGATGAATTCTTCTAATCTGGACGTGATTCTGAAGGGGTCAAACTTTAAAAGGACAATTATGAGAATGGGACCGAAAATCCACTTTCCTACCACTAGACCTCAAATAAGATTTCCAACATCCTACTTTTAGAACCGCAAAATGTAGAACAGATTGGCAAAATTTACATAATCTATTAAATTTTGGTAGGTGATTTTGCCAAAAATAGATACATCCTGGCCGACATGTGGTTTGACTTAAATTTTAATGAATAATAAGGTTAATTTGTTAAATTAGTAAACGTCAAATTGGTTCTCATGTAAAACGTAGTCTATCTAGAACTTTTTGGAATAAACCAAGCCAATTTCCACTTCATCCCTGCTAGCTTGGCTCCTTTATGCTAAAAGTTTGCGCTTGGATCATATTAGTGGTTAGCAGTGGCGGATCTAGGATCTCGAGTGAACACAGGTGACTGTTGACTGTAAATGGCTGCAATAAAAATCAAATATATCTATTACTATATTTCTCGTATATTTGATTTTAACATCCACCAAATGCTACAATGGTCAAGCTTTCCATAATTCCAAACGGGGGATCGGGTTCGAATCTTTCCCATTGCACCAATTTTAATAACCAAATATCTATTACTTTGTTAAAATTGAACATATATATCTCTAACATCCACCAAATGCCATAGTAGTCAAGCGTTCCATAATTTTCGAAGGGGAGCATAGGTTTGAATCTTCCCCATTGCATTGGTTTTAATAACAATGCTTCAAAATGAAGGAAAATATGAAACTAAAAATAACTAAATAAAGGATTGTTCTTGTAGAAAGTTGAACTCGACCTTCACTTACTAAACGGGTCTCTTTCCAACTGAGCTACAACAGTTGCTTGAAAACAAACAAAATTACCAAATATATATCCAAACAAATATATAGATTGACACCCAAAAAAAAAAAAAAAAAAAAAAAATTGGTGCTCGCCGAGTGCAGATCTGCCGGTGGCGTGAGCATATAATTGTCTTTTAGAACCTCATTTGATTAATGTTTTAAAAAGCGGAGGATGTAGAAAGTCCATGCCAGCTCCAGCCCATTCAGTTTTTCGAATTATAATTTTTTTTATTTTTTATTTTACATATTAGCCAGATTCGCACCTGGTTTTAAACCTTATATCTGCTCAAGTTTTTCCTCTATATCCTACTTAAATAAATTATGAACAGTGAACAAATGACAGAAACAAGGCCATCAAATGCAGTGTATCTTGAGCTAGCCTTGAAAACTTACTAGTTTATTTATATAGTATACAAATAAGTTTTAACTTATAATAATTTTTTTGTTGGTCAAAATGGGAAATAAGTTACTTATTTTGAATGTAACTTCTACCTTCCAGGAAAAATAAGTCATTTTATGTTGCAAAGCTCCAAAGTAATTTAATTTTCTGTGTTGACTGCTGATAAAGAAGCTAATCAGACAGCAGACAATCTTAGGGGGATGGTGTGTATAAAAGAGCAGGTGAGGATGCAGAAAAATTTGGTTGATCGTTTGAGGAGGTGGTGGAGAAGAAAAGTGACTGAAGTATGTGGGATTCGCCACCACGCCATTGCTCCGTGTGGTGGGTTGTTTGGGAGGGAGGGAGGAGAACTTTAATGTTGTATTCCTTCACTGTGATTAATAGGACGTGTATATGCCAATGTATAAACTTTTTTTTTTTTCATATTTTTTGGATTTGACTCTTAAGAGGATTTCTTCAGCATTTCTTGATTTTCTTATGCACTTTTCCCTCTCTTTTTTTTCCCCCTCTTCGATTACTTCAACACTATTGTTCTTTTTCGTATTACTGGGTAGCAATGACGGAAGCACCCATCTTTGATCAATTAATATGGAGTGAGAGAAATCTTCATTCGACCTGGCTAAAATTGCGACCAAATTAGCTAAGGCATCAACTTTCTTATTTTCAATCCTAGGTACGAATTTGATTTTTAACGAATCAAATCATTTCATAAGCGTAGATGCATATTCCTGATATGGCTTCAAGTCTGAATTACGGATTTCGTACTCAGCTAAAAGTTGGTTGATTATCAATTTAGAATCCCAAAGACTTTCAACTGATAGATATCCATATCTATAGCTGTCTGACTGTCTCTAAGCCAATGATAAGGGCTTGATATTCCGCCATGTTGTTTGAACATTTCTCTGTTAAGACAAAAGAGTACAGCATGAAAAGATCATGAGGAGTGACATAGACAACTCCTGCTCCTGCACAATAAATTAGGCTGCCCCATCGAAGTACAGCCTCTATGATGGTTTGATTTCAGTAAATAGAACTTCTTCATCCGGGAGGTCTTTCTGTAGTTCCCATTCTGTTGGAATTGGATGGTCAGCAAGGAAATCTACCAAAGTTTGTCCTTTGATAGCCTTTTGTGGAATGAATTTGATGTCAATCTCGGACAATAATAGCGCCCATTTTCCAGTCCTTTCGGAAATAATCGGTCTGGACATTATATACTTTAATTGATCAATCTTTGAAACAAGACTGATCGTGTGTGATAGCTTATAATGTCTCAATTTTTTAGCCGCGAAGATTAATGCAAGGCATATTTTCTCAATAGCGAATACTTTTAGAAATTATGTAATTTAAATTATCAATATTTGAAACAAGACTGATCTTGTGTGATGGCATATAATGTCTTAATTTTTTAGCCGCGAAGATTAACGCAAGACTTTTTTTCAATAGGCGAATATTTCATTTCGGCGCCGAAGTAATAGAGCGCATTCTCATTTCCTTAATCGTTGGCTTGAACAAGAAGTGCTCCTAGAGAATATTTTTGGGTTGTAACATAAAGAGTTAGTGATTTCCCTGGGATCGGAGCTATGAGTACTGGTGGATGAGACAAATATTGTTTAATGCTTTGGAAAACACTTCGATAAGCATCATTCCATTCAAATGATACATCTTTCTTTACCAATTTATTGAATGTATGGCAATGTCCGGCAAGGTTAGAAATAAATCTTTGAATGTATGCTAGTTTTTCTTGAAGATTTTTCAACTCATGCACATTTCTTGGTTCGGCATGTTGATTATGACGTCAATTTTTGATTGATGTATTTCAATGCCCATATGTCGAACAGTGAAGCCAAGAAATTTCCTAGGCCGAATGCACACTTCAGCGAATTCATTTTTAATTGATGTCGTCGAAGTCTTTCGAAAACATCCCGTAAATCTTGTCCCACTGGGTGTGCTAAGAAATTTGTACGTCGGATACAAAAATCGTTACAAATTTTATTTTTGAGAAATACAAATGGATATGAATCTTCTTGTAATTGCAAAATTATAAAATCCTTTGATTAATGATGTGGGTGTTTGAAGACGAGGAGTCACTTGGCTTGAATCTTAGGCTTCAAGATTTGTTGAGAATTTGATTTACAGAGAACTTGACTTGTTCGACACTTGAGTTTCGGAGCTTGGGTTTGTACTTCAAAACTTGGACTTGATCTTGATTTAATTCGAAGAAAACTTTGATTTTCTTTGGTTTGTTTGATTTGAAGAAGATTTTGATCTTCTTCGTGTTCGCCGTCTTGGAGTTGAGAGGATTCCTTCAGCACTTCGTGATTTTCTTCAACACTTTTCCCTCTTTTTTTTTTTTTTTTAAAGGAACCTCTAGTCCTATTTATATGGTAAATTTGTGACCAATTTTGGTAACCACTCAATTAATTTAATTAAATTGATTATAATTGAATAATTGTGTATTTTGAAAGAGTATGATGGGCTTTTAAAATTTTATGGGCTTTAGTAGGTTTTAATTTAGTAAACTTAATTGGGCTAGTTGTTTGAATTGACCGACTCATTATTTATTATTTTTTTATTTTTTTATATCTACAGACTTCTTTAGTGTTTTGCTAGGCCAGAATCTGCTTGTCATTCGGATATCTGGCAAATGATTCTTACATGGTTCGTCTGTGTGATCTGTCTTCGACAAATGGTCCAACTGGTTTCAAGTATTCTTTTGTTGTATCTAAAATGTAGAGAATGGTATTTTGGCCTCTGAAAAATTCTATTTGGTGAAGGTATTTGAAGATGAAAATGAAGCTGCAAGATACTGTGATTTGCTGCAAGGAGGAGGTCAAGATTGTGAAGGTGTTGCGGAGATAGAAGCCTCATCGGTAAGAATTGAGCATGCATGGCTAAGCATAAAAGTTACTCGTAAGTTTTGAAATTTCTTTTATTAATCAAAATTGGAAATAACAGCGAGGTAAGATTTACTTCAAATAAGTAACCTTTTCACTTCATAGTAAGAAAAAAAGTAACTTATGCCACAGGTTTTTGATCTCTGCCGAAAGAATAGGGCACTTGCAGTTCTATTCCGTCGAGGAAGAACGCCACCTCTACCCGAAAGCCTTAAGCTTAACTTGCGGGCGCGCAAGCATTCCCTTGAAGACCAAGAGGATTTGAAGTGAAAGCTTGGTTTGATTGACATACAGGTGACTTTTCACAAGTTGATGTGGTCATGCAATATCTTGTGCAGTAAATACTCTTCTTGCTAAATTGAAATGTAAATTATTTACTGTGTACGGTGGAACTTGCCTTGGACTTCTCTGGTGTCATAATTGTTCTGTCGTGCTTGCTATTTTCACGAGGCCGAGCCTTAGCTTCTCGATTAACAGTATGCGAGGCTAAGCTTAAAAATAGTATACATTTCTTGGACATAAGTAAAGACTTGCTGTCAAGAAAAAGTAAGATTTTGTACTGGAAATTCGAAAATAAACTCTAAACAGTTTGGTCGACATGACTTAAAACCGAGTAAATTTAATTAATCATCATTAAACTTCAAAATTGTTACTACTTACTCACTCATCTTTAACGAGTTACCAAATAATCACTCATCTTTTCATATGGTTACCCATCCACCACTCTTTTGACACTCGTCTCTCCACGTAGACGAAAAATTACACGTGGATAATAAAAATTCTACGTGGCACACTTCCAAGACGACCTGGAATTAAACCCACAACATATATTCTCTTAAAACCACGCAAGGCTGATTTCAGGACATTTCTTTACTGGATGCGAAAATTAAGAAGTGTTTAGGGCCGATTTTTCAAAATTTTGCCTCAAATCAACGCAATAGGCTTGGGATTTCTTCTCTTGTCTGGATAATTCTCCCTGCTTCTAGTGCATCATGTTTGTGGCTGATTTTAGGACCTGATTTTGGTGCATTACATTGATTCTTTGGTGCATCAACTGAATGCACCTAAATTTTGCCCAACTATCAGCCACCAACAAGAAACAAACTAAGTTATAAGATGATTCAATCATTCACAGCAATCTGATGCAGGCTTCTGGTTCTGCTTCATTCATCGATCAAAGCCAAGACCCATCCTGTACAGGCTTCTGGTTCTGCTTCTCCTACGCCTTCTCTTGCCATTGAAATTTGTAGTTAATAGATAACAATCCCTATAAATTGCTCGTGCACCGCTACTCCGGAAGATGAACATTTCGTCAGGTTTCGAGGATGGGGGTTTTGATTTGGGGGGTTTTCATTTTAAGATTTAAAAATCTCATCCAATTTCACAACACTCAGAGCACACCACAGGAAACTCGAATCACCACCAAATGAATCAATATCAATAAAATCAAAGCAATCCCTCCTCAAATAACACTGAATCTGTAGCCGTACATTGCATCTAGTACTCGAAAATGGCAGCTGTTGCGAGCATATCGAGGTCGCGACCAGTGGCGCTCTCATGGCGGAAGATGGTGTTGCCAATGTCGAAGCAGTGATTGGCCCCTTTCAGATATGATTTGGGTTAATAATATAAAGGGGTGTTTGTTTGTTGCTTTTTGGTGTCTTGGATCTAATTTCTGCTGATTTTTGCCACATAGGAATTCCGTTATCCACGTGTGATTTTCCGTTTGTTTGGAGAGATGGGTGTTAAAAGAGTGGTGGATGGGTAACCATATGAAAATATGAGTGATTATTTGGTAACCTGTTAAAGATAAGTGAGTAAGAAGTAACAATTTTGAAGTTGAATGAGTAACCTGTTAAAGATAAGTGAGTAAGAAGTAACAATTTTGAAGTTGAATGATGACTCATTAAATTTACTCCTTAAAACCTAGCATATATCAGATTAGTACATGCCGACTAGCATATATCAGATTAGTACATGCCGATCCAAAATCCCTTCTCGCACTCCAACCATCAAAAAAGGGGGCCATGAGTTTGGCGTTACAGAGTAGAAAGAACTCGCAAGGGCAAATGGAAAATGGAAACAAGTCCTCTTGAATCGAATCTTAGATTGTTCAAACTTCAATATGCAAGTTTAAAATTAGTCATTTATAACAATATTAAGAGTTCGAAGGAACTGAATTTAAGCCCCTATTTGGTATACGTTAGAATTTTTATTCTCATTTTTCTACTCATTTTCAACAACACATTTTTTAATAAAATAATATTTTCCATCACATCAATAACTTTTCCTTATTTTTCAACCACACACTCTCCATCAATCTATTATTTCAGAATACATTATTTCAAAATGATGTGGTTCAAACACACCCTAATTAACATTTGAGTAACAAAGTCGCTCTGAATTTTGTTTCATTCCTGTCTAGGAGGGATTTACCCAAGATTTTTAGCCCAAATATGACCGGTGTCTGCCTTTCTTCGTTGCTTTAAATTTTGTTTCTTACCGCATCTCAAATCTGTACAGCTCTCTAGAACTAAACTTCATACTCCGTTTTAAAATTGCTTACGAGCATTTTAGAGTGTGTGCGTCTGTTTACAAGAACAAAAAATTAGATGTGCTTATAAATATTTCAAAAATAAAGTTACAGAGAATCTAGCAACTGAATTAAAAAAAAAAAAGTGGTCACAGTCTACACGTGCCATATGGAGAGCCAAACCCGGCACAACCCACCCATTCCGATGGAATTCTAATTAGGCAGTAACATCGAATAAAGAACGTAGCTTTTCTCCTTCAACAATGTTGCTGAATGCAAAATTGAACATACAACAGCCAGAAGAAAAACAAAGAGAACTCAGAACAATATTAGATGAGTTTCTTCTTTTCAAAGAAAGACTTCAAGTGCCATAGCTGCAATCCTGCCACAGTTAAGCATACAAATATTGACAGAACACTCAACCAAGCCATTTTGGAGTTGGTAGATTTGTTAAGTTCCTGCATTTCTTCTTCCCTGGAACAAACATCAGTCGTATGTGAGAAATTGGAAGTCACAAAAGTTACATTTTTACAAAATAACTCAAGTTTTTGCTCACCTTTCACGTAGATAAAACATCTCATCATGAATGGATTGAACAACGTCGAACATTTTCTTCAGTTCTAATTCCATTAACTGGTGACATGAGAAAACAAAGATTAAATGAACAGAAAAGGGAGTTCGGTTCATCATTCTCAAAAGCCTCAATTGACAAGGAAAGATATACAAGGACAAGGAAGCGGTAAAGAAGAACACGACAGTTCAAATCTAAGTCAAATCTAAGGCCCAGTCTCAAACCACTAACCTTGCCAACATTGTTAAGCATTAACTAATCGACCCAAATTGCATAAAGCCATAAACCCATTTTCTTAAGTGGGACCTACTCAAGTCCTTATAAACTGGTCATGCCATACTCCCATAACTGTTGTGAATAAGGCGTCTCGATTTCCCCCTCTCAATGAGTGATTACCTATATATAGTCTACAACACGCTCCAGAAAAGTGTGCTGGTCAAAGAGACAACCCGATCAAACCCTTCCAGCCAACATAGTGAGGGTACTAACCAATCAAGACAAAATGCTTAAATCCATATTGACAAATAATAATTACCTGAATCCTAGCTTACAACCATGCTCACAACTAAGAGGTACCGAAGTCCTTATAAACTGGTGCTATCTTCCCAAAACTAAAGTGAGACGGAGAGTTAGCTTGAACAATTAGATATAAAGATACTAAAATGATTTTTAAAAGATTTAATATTCATAGTCAGAGGAATCCTTGATGTAGATGTTTCTAGACAAAGCAAAAACAGATCTACGATAAAGCTATAAATTGTTCAGGCTCATAATGATTAATTTGTTGATAACAATTATTTATCAGAAAGTAGAATTGCACAACAATTTCATGTCAAATTCCAAAAAAGAATTTTCTGAACCACACACCAAATTTAGTCCTAGAAGTACAGAGAAACCAAAACTTCAAAACAGACTTCAAAACTTCAAAAAGTGTCACAAACCAAAGAAACGGCTAGGGTATTTAAGAGCTTAAAAATATAGAAAACTAACAAGTACATAGTAAGCACACAAGTAAACAACTCTAGATGAGGTCAATGAGCCCAACAGAGATCATGTGTGTGCATTAAGGACAGTCATTAACATTGTAAAGAAGCACCTTATCTAGCTCCATAACCTATTTTGCAATCCAATTCCCTATTCCCGAATCAAGAGGCCAAGTAAATACTTTTAGAACCCAAACAACTTCTATAAATCGAAGTAACTAGAGCCATTAATATGCAATGATCGAATAAATATCATTCCCAGGCAAATAAATGTATATTCTGAAACAATAAATTCAGTATTTAAGTTTCGAAAATTCCTATCAAATAAAAATGTGCATGCTCAACTTTCTTTGAAGATAACATGTATGAATTCTTAGAACAACCCCATCAACGAAATTCAAAAAGCAAGCGACAAATAAAAATCATACAACTTGCAAAATCGATATACAAATGCACAAGTGCAATGCAAAGAGAACAAAGAAGATTTAGTCCTTACTTCAACTGAACCTTTCTTGGCAATATTCGTCCAATCTCTGGCAGCCACTCCAGATTTCCAATCAAAGTCGATGGTCATAGTAGTAGAAGGCTTGTGATCAGCTGAGAAAAAGCAAGTCATGTAATCACCTCCTTCAACCCGAACTTTGCGTTTGACGGGGAGCTCAACATGGTCCGAGTAGTGATAGCTATTCCCATGAGGTGATGTCACCTATAAGGGTACAAAACAATTTAAACGGAACCTTTTATTCCATCCAGGAGAGCAAACATCCAAATAATTTTTTATTTTTTATTTTTAAAAAAACATAGCAAGATCCAGAGAAGTCTTCATATCGACCTTGATAATGAAGGAAACTCGAAATATCACTGGCAATAAATGATAGAAAAAGGGGTCTAATGTCATGTATAAAACAAAAACAAATGAAATTTTTTAAACAAAATCCATTTTAATTCCTAAAACAAATAATAGAAACAAGTATAATTTTTGCGTTGATAAGAAAAACAAAAAAACATGTTTATCCATAATTTAGTAAACCCGTCAAGTAAATCAACCCAGAATTCAAAGATATATTACAATCAAGAGAAAATGAAAAGGAAAAAAATAATAATCAAACTTTAGCCAAACCTTATTTCATAGAAGATAAATTATAAATTAGCAAAAACCTATTTATAAAATTGAACCGATTAAAACAGACAATTAGATTAATGAAAAAAAGGGAAAAGGGAATAGAATTATATTTACCCGAACAGTTATTTTATGAGAGTCGGGTAAAGGGTGGCCTTCGTTGGGATTAACAACGTGGTACTTCCCGACAGTCATGGAATTGCTCTTTATCTCTTCGGTTATGCATTTGGTGTGACCCAACTCCAGATCGAATTGGATCGATTCGACCAGATTCCATAGCAACAACCCTGATATTAGACCAATAAATAGACTTTGTAATTTCATATTCGTACTATTAATCGAAGGGATCTAGTTTTTCTTTTCTTATATGGCAAGAGATTTGGGGATTATTATAGCTAAGAAAATAGTTTTAGAATACTGTAATTGATGGGACGAACGAACTGCAGGAAAAAAAGGAACGTTGAATAAAGACTCCGGTCCGGGCCGGGCTGTTGGATTTCTGACTCGTGGACTTTCTTATTGTCCAAAATTACAATCTACGACTACAACACTTTGCATTTATATATAATTATTATTTTTATATTATTCTTTAATTACATTTAGGTCATCAATCATTTCTCATTATAATCCATGTGTCCTTGACTTTTTTTTTTCCCAACACATTTTTATCTTAATCTTCTATTTACAGCCCATTCCATCCAAAAAGTTCATTGAGAGGACGTAAAATGACGTATTGATCATCATATTTTCGCAAGACGATACATGCAAAAAAGTTCGATAAAACATTTTTTTTTTCTTATTTTAAAGTGCGCAAATAAATATTTTAAAAAATCATAATCAAGGATATGAAGTATTAATTAATAGAAGGTTGATGATAAGAACTTTCAAAGATAAATTAAGGATCTAAGTTATATAATGAGCAAATATGGAAGATGTTAAAGTACGATTAATATATAAAGCAACAAAATAAAAATTGTTACGTGAATATAATCAGCTCTTTGCATTACCTTAACTTTAAGTCTAATTTTATCGAAAGATACTTATTCAAATTTTTTTATTTATTTTTTCTGAAATAAAAAATCTACTCATACATAATCGTGGTTAAAAGATATTATTTATTAAGGTGATTTTGAAAATTGTCTTTAATAAATAACTTAACTCATAGTTAAACATGCTTGTAAGTTTTTGAGTACTTTTAAGTTACTATTTAGGAGTTTTACAACATTAGGCAAATAGATGGAAATTGTTTTGTTTTCGATTGGAGGAATACGTCTTCACTCTTTCTTAAAATACTTTCTTTGACTTACCTTTATTTATGAAATTGATCTCCTACTTCTCTCCGAGAATTATAAGTAAAGTTTTCTTATCACATTAGCAATGAATTTTTTTTTTTTTTTTTTTTATTTTGTTAGCTGGGGATACGAGACCAAGGAAGTCTCTATTTATCTCTTAAAACATAAAAAATATAAGAGAAGACACAAAAAAGTAAAAGAAAAAAGAGGAAAGAGAGAAGAAAATTAACTACCACCATTGACAGTACTTCGCGTACTTGGCCCCTCCTTCCCCAGGTTTTAGAATTTTTGAAGTGAAAAATTCTTGATATACATAATATATGTACACAGTGTGTCCATAACCCTCACATGGGATGTGGCCTATATTCCCCTATGTACATATATTATGTACACCAAGTAAAGTTCGAAGTGAAGTTGTGCATAAAACAATTGGATTAGACCAAATCGGAACCAATAGCGCTTGTTGTGGAGGGTGAGCTCTTACAGGTCTTTTAGAGGGCCAATGTGGAAAGGTTAAAAAAAAATAAAAAATTGTTACTTAGCAACTAGGAAATTTTCATTTGTACATACCAAAAAAATTATAGAAGCCTTACACCTTCTCACATGAGGGTAGGTCCCGCGCAATAAAAAAGTAAAAAAATTTACCCACCCCTCCTCGTGAGTATGCATCTGTATCTATACATGTAGCCTTGTTCTAGCAACTAACCCATCTTCACCCTTTCTCCCGAGGTTAGGGGTTTACTTTGGTTCATCAACCTCTCCAAAATTTCCCTCTCGAAAGCCATATCCTCCCTTCACTTCACAACGCCAACCAAACACTGGCGGATTTATCTCCACCTTCGACGGCACCCTCAACCAATCCTCATCGGGTTATCTTTCCCCAAATTTGTGTATCTCCGAAGCCAGTGTTGAAAACCATCAATTAAGTCGAATTCGCCACCACCACAATCTTCTCCATCACAGGCCGCAGGCAGAGATAGACCCAGCACACAAGTTCAGCACAGGCGGATCAACTGTTGACCACGTGAATATGAATCAATTTTTAAAGGGAAATTTGTAACGTGCGTTTTTGACTTCTCAAAAACATACAATGCGATCATAAATTTTTAAATTATAGTAGTTACCTCCTAAATCTTTGAACAAATGTTCGTATGAAGAACAGTTGGACGGTCTTTGTTCGAATGATCGTTAATTGATCAAAGCCAAAAGTTTGATCTTAATTTGATCAATTTTTGAAAAAAGAATCTCGTAATATCTTCAATTAAAATAATTAATAAACAAAGAAATTTACACAGCACAAAGAAAATGGTATATGGATCTTCTCCACCTATCCTTTCCCCACTCTTGTCATCGCCTCCACTTCCATCCTTACCAGGACACCACAGTCACCACCCATCTGATTTGGTTTCTAGGCAAATACCAGAGAGCACAAAGGTCCACCAACCTCCATCTCCAAAAACCACTACTACCACCTCTATCTTCAACATCAAATGCCACCATTTCCATCTTCATACTGTCAACCACTCTTCACCATCCCAAAACCCTGAATACCCTAACCATTAAAGTCTATTAGGCTTTGGGCAGAACAATTTCTTTCAATTCTCTTAATTGATTAAATTCTAAAAACTCTCAAATCTACTTGGGCAAATCCTCTCAATCTCTTCTTCACAAACAATTATTTTACGACTTATAGATGGATGAACACGGAGAAAGGTGTGAAAGGAATACCTTTAGTGGACAAAAGCAGTGTAATGAATCATCCAACATCGCCGACAGCAGGAGGAGAGCATGGGCCATGGACCATGGATTGGCAGGAGGAGACCATGTACCATGGATTGGCAGAAGCAGCGTAATGAATCGTAAATGCTAATAGTAAGCTGCCGGGTAAGTAATGGGTATTATCTAGGGGTACTTTTTAAATTACCCTT
>CAIGRS010205240.1:0-19331 GCA_903798395.1 Fraxinus floribunda | reverse complement strand
ATCATATTCTTCTTTTTGTGCTTCTTCAAATCTTCAGGAAATTTGCTATATATGACTTTTGAAACCTTTTGTTGAACCAAAATACCCTTCATTTTTTGTTGCCAAATTTAAAAAATCTCATTTTCCATTGAAAATTTCAATTTCAAAATGTTAAGATATTTTGAAAAACAGAACAACAAAGAAAGCACAAATAGGTCACACAAAGTAATCCTAATGCAACAATATACACCATTCTAGATTCCTAGAGTTTCGTGAGACTCAAGATCTCAGATCAAGAGAATGTTCGAATGGGTCAAGTTCAGGTGTTCTAATAGAATAATCAATGCAACGTGAAAATATGTTAACAAAAAATTCAAATTTCCACGTAATACAGTCCCACACAAAGACTAAATAACAGTTACAGCACAAAAGCAATTACTAACTTGCAATCAAATTCAACACTTAAAAAAACAATTAATTCCTAAATTTCTAGCATTAGCAATGGTTACTCCTTTACGCTAATCCTAATCTTAATGTCACCTCACACAATGACGCACTAGTGCTTAAATTTAAACGGGATAAACTAATTTACCAGAGTGGACCTATATGAATCCGTAAATTACGAGAGATGCGAATTATGACGAAATCCGGCGTTAAATACCGGAAAAGTAATTCAGTAAATGTTTTATAGTTTTGATGGGGCAAAATCTTCCAAATTTTTCTACGTAACCTGAAACACGAAAACAAAAAAATCAGTATGTTCAAGAAATCAAAATAAACAAACTGCCTGAAGAAATCGTCGTCGGAAAACCACTCCACGTGCCACCGCCGTCCTCATACACCAGCCTTTCAGCTGTTCCTCAGCCTGCTGAGTCTGCCTGTGGTGTCCGTTTCTTCACCAAATCTTTGGATTAACTGGAAAACGCAATTGCAGGTCCGATTTTGGGAAGAAAAATTGACAGCTTCTTCTTCTTCTTCTTCAATTTCTGGTCGATTTCTGATTAGATTTTGGAGCCCAATCCACCACCAACGTGCTCTAATGCCATTTGTTGATTATTGACTCCAATTGATCCAATATTTAGGCTTAGTTTCAACCAAGTCTACACCACAACCGACCAACCAAGACTCCAAACCTTTCCCAAAATCGGTTGCTTCCAAGGTGCCCACAAAGGGCTGAGTGTGAATGATATTGGTAGCCCAAAACCAGCCAAAAAGCTAAGAGAAGAAGAGAAGAAAGTGTCACAAAGCCAAGGGAAGCACGAAGTAAAAAAAACTCTCATTTCTCTATCAAACTCACAGCTGCCCAATCTTCACACTAAGAACACAAAATAGTAAAGGGTAGTTTATATAGGCCAAAGGGAGTGGGCTTTAGGTTAAAGTAAGTAAGGCCCAATAGATAACAATAAATGGGCTGTCAACCCTAATGCCGTCCAAGGTAATGGGTCAGGTCAAGAGCAACACTAATTAAATTAGGCTACTTCAAATGATCCAAATAGATTGTAGGAATGATTTATTCGATTGTGGTGTCGACATTTCACTTCACTCATGGCCGAGGCCTATGAAGTATAATCCAATAAAACCAGTTTAACATCATCGCCCGAATTTATTGGGTATCAAAACCCAACACCAATAAGTTCAAAAGTTGGGTAGTTGGGAATATTAAGGACTTTTCAAGTGATTTTTTATTTGAAACTTAGCTAAAATTGATATAAATCTAATCTTTCTCTCTTCCTCAGAAATGGAGATATTTTTTCATATGATTATTTTCTTATTCCAATCTAAACTATAACACAAAACATGTTCTGGTTTGATGTCTTTTTAGTGCTTTTCAAACATGTTTAGTAGTGTTTTGTGTTGAACTCTTATTGTTGGTTCTCATCTAATCGAATTTGGACATTTCTTTTGGCATAAGTTGACAATGTTCACAATTGATGAAGCGAATAATAAAAATAAAATAAACAAATATCAAGCTGTGATGAACAGTGAATTTTTTCAGCGAATGAGACTCTCAATGGACCATCACGTGGTGACTCTCTAGCATTTATCTTCAAGAGCTTGTTCATAGATATGTTAGCTAGTTACAAGTAGCCAAACACCACAATCTTGTTCTTTTCTCGCATTTGCATTATAAATTCAAGAGATTGTCACAATATTATCATTTTCATTGGATAATCTCTATATATGCTCAGAACAATAATTTATTTTAGATATTTATTATGTAGGTAGAAACTCCAAATAAGAGATGAACATGTGATTATAGTCTAATTGATTTCAAATGAACACTATGGCACGGTGGCCTCTCTAGATTATTATTTATTTTTTATTTTTTCGATTCATGTTGAACCAAGGAATACACTCCACGAACTTCACCCTTTGCTTGCGAGTTATATGGGATATGCGAGGGGAACAAAAGCACGATAGGCTCGCACCAAGCATAGTCAAGCCATTTTCCCATTTAGGGGTGCTAAAAACTGTTATTAAGGTGCACGTAGGAAAGCATGTTTGAAATCAACATACATTTTAGAATATATGAGGATACACTCTACAGTTTTGCATAATATTATCAGCTTCTGATAAAAATAAATTATTGAAAGCACATCCATACAATATTGTCTAATTTACCTAACCCCCAAGAATTTCCCCAATGACAGAAACCAATGATATTTCTACCGTGGTCCAATATCCAAACAAGACTTTTACAATGTACATCCATAATTGACTTGAACTTGGTCAGTGACATGAACAGTAATCTACTACACTTACCTAATACTCATCTCCTCATTCGTGTTACTTCCTAACTTATTTTTTTACCCATTTCTCCTTATTTCGGGAACTACTGCAATCACTACAATGAGCTACTAAACCAAGAAATTCTGGATTATCAAAAAGAACGAAGACTAACCAAATAGATGAGAGGCACTGGAGGTCGGTGGTGGAAGGCCGAGAGACTGAGAGACCGTCTTCTTCTGTGGTTCTGTGGCGAGACTAAGATGCCAATTAGTGATCTCCTTCAATGGTTTTAGCCTTCAGGTCTAGAGCCGATTATGGATCTCCTTCAATGAGAGATGATTCTAGATTAGAGTTGGCTATTTGTGTTAAGAGGATGAAGGATTGCCGGATTGATTGGAATTTAGGGCAAGAGAGAATGAAGGATTTGTTTAGACATCTTTTTCATTTTTTAATCCAAATGGGTCGGTTCGGGTTGGGGGGTTATATGGATTGGATATTTTTTGGGTTGTTGGGTTGGAATTGAAAAGGGCCAAAAATTTGTACATACTCATTTATTGTTGGTGCCAGTATAAATGTTGGAAAGAGGGATGGGGATGAGGAATGGTTGAGATTCTCACCGTCCATGGTTATGGGGGAAGAGAGGGCGACTGTAGAGGAAAAAGAACAGATTTTTCAATTTTTGATTTTTGAAAATAATTTTTCAAAATGTCAATAGGAACACTTTTTCAATAATTTCAAAACGGATACTTAAAATACAAAACACAAAATGAATTCAAAGATCGAAACAAAAAACTTAAATACAAAGAGAACAACCCCGAAATAAGGGAAAATTGTAGCCACGATACCAAACTTTTCACTTTTTTGCAGATTTTGTCCAAATTTTTTATTTGTGCCACCTACGGTACCAAACCTTTAAACAGTTCGTACCCGAAGTCCAAATTGACAGAAATCATTAGTTGACCAATAAAATATCTGACCAATTTTTAAAGGGTAAATATGTAACTTTATATTTCTCATATGCAATTTTTTTTTAATAAAAATGAAAAAAACATCCCTTCTTCTTCCTCACATTCCCGCTCCCGCACTCCATCCCTACCCTATACCTAGCCAACGCTTGTAGCTATCGCCACCCACCTAAACGTCCACGGCCACCGATGACATTACCACCGCTACCACCACAAACTTTTCCTTCATAAAGTAAAACTTGCTTGCTCAAAATTTACGATCACAAATATTGATTTTACCCTTCAAAATCTATTGTCTGAATTTCAATCGAAGCCCGGTAGTTCCACCTTGTAGTCACTTGCAATCAAGCCATGGAAATTGCTCGAAGCTTTCTTCATTTCGTGGTCTTAGCTATGGAATTGAAATAAGAATAGCAGAAATTGGTTTGTGGGAATTGCGAATTTTTCGAAAGATTTGGTACATGGGAATTATTTCTAGCGAAATTGGTTTGTTGAATTAAAATGATAAAATGGGCTTTCCATTTGCTCGTTAATATGAGCTAAAACCGCACGATTACCTGATTTTCATATCCTCTGTGTTTGGGTGGTCGTGATATCGGTTTTGGAGAAGGTATTGGTGGTGGGGATAATAGAAGTAGAGATTAGGCTAATGATGGTGGAGATTCAGATGATTCGAAAAGAAAAAATTACTTGGGCAACGTAGACTTAGCCTCTAGTAACATATTGAAAGAAAGAATATACATAAAGAAATCCAGTTGGGTAGACGAGAGGCCTGTATCACCCTTCAATTTCCTGTAATCTCTTTCGAATTTTGCTTCCGCATAGGCTTCTGCTTGGCGACAGCGGATCAGACGGCAATGGCTGGTTGCAATATCGGAGTAAACTGAACGTATACAGATCTTCGTTGGGGTGAAGGGGAAGAAGATGAAGAGTAGCTTGGGATTTTTGAAATTTAATTCTTTTATTTTAATTTTTTTCATATGAAAAATGTAAAGTTACATATTTGCTCTTTAAAAATTGGTCAACAATTGATCAGATATTTAATTATTGGTCAATTAACGGTTTCTGTCAATTTGGACTTCGGGGTGCGAATTGTTTAAAGATTTGGTACTGTAAATTGCACAAATGAAATGTTTGGACAAAGCCTGCCAGAAAGAAAAAAAATTTGAGACTGACCGAAATTTTTCTCGGAAATAATTATGAAGTTGGTCTAATAAACTCGACGTGAACCGGAGGCCAAAATCCAATTGAACCCAAGCAAAACCCCTCTCCTTCTTCCCCAAACACTGGCAGTTTGTAATCACTCTCTCTCTCTCTCTCTCTCTCTCTCTCTCTCTCTCTCTCTCTCGCGCGCGCACATATTTCATTTTACTCTTTTTTGTTCTTATAAGTTACAGTTCCTTCTGTTTTATTGGGATTTAAATTTAGGTTATCAATCATGGGATACCCGATTCAGTAATTGAAGAAGCTTTGAATGTGAATTCAATGTTCTTTGACATGCNCTCTCACACACACACACACACACACACACACACACACACGCACACACGCACACACGCACAAACACGCATTACAGAATACACTAACACAAAGATATCTTCAATTTGCGATAGTTTCATCAAATATTCAAACGGTATGTTCTCTTTCATTGTAGAGGTTATAAATTATTTGGGTTTTAATTTCATTAACTACCATCTAAATTCGTTTTTATTTTTATATTTCCGGGTTCTATAGAAATTTAAACATTATGTAAATGTAATAGATAAAGTTACAAAATTATGAGTGTAAATCTAAGAATTTGAATTAATCAAGCTATCAAATGAAGTCCCTGTGCTTATTTTTGTTTGTCTAGTCCTTTTTCTAGTATGTGATGTGGTAAAAAGGGATAACAGTTGGATAATCAATAATGCCAGGCGAAACGAAGTTTACATAATTCTCTTTTTTTTTTAAACCTTAGTTTGATCATTTTTGTTTATTTCCTACACTAAATAGAGCATTCAACCATCTGAATTGACAGTGGAATACTAGTGCAGTTCTAAAAAAAAAACTATTATTTTCCTTGTTCTTTTTGTATTTATGAATAAACAATAAAATTTTCAATCTGAAAATCTAGGGAATTGGGAGAGGTCTCTGGAATGAACAGTTTGTTACATACGTGTTCTTCAGCAATATTATCACGGACAGGAAAACTTGGTGTGAAGAGTTCAATTTGTGGATTTTATCCTACTTCATGGAGAACGAGATTTCAATATGCAGGCATTAGAACATCAAATGTGGTATTTTTGTCTACAAGATTTCCAGTTCAGTGCTACTCAACCAAAAGGGCTGGTAGAGGTAGTCGTAGTTCTAGTAAGGGAAATCCTGATCCTAAACCAGTATTGAAGGATGACAAGGAAGCATTCTTTGTTGTTCGGAAAGGTGATCTGGTGGGTCTTTACAAGAGCTTAAGTGATTGTCAGGCTCAAGTTGGATCCTCGGTAATGACCATTCTCTAATTTTTGATACTTGATTTCTGTTTGTCTTTTTTGTCCTACATCAATGCTCTTCTTTTGGGTTTATAGAAGTTAAGTGAGCTCGATATTGCTGAAACTATTGCATATAAGCGAAATATATATTCCAATTATTTTATATATATATATATTTTTTTTTGTTTTTTGTATGTATTTAAGTGGTCCTCTGGTATGCATATTGCTGGGAACAGGTGCAGGGAATGGATGCATAAATTTGGGGATCCTTTTATTAATCTCTGCCTTCCCGTGGTTCAAACTGAACATGCCATAAAATAAAAAGGAAGAAAGCCTAAGATGACATTAATGTCATACCTAAGAAATATGTGAAGTGCATGGTGGCGCCAAGGGTTCTTATGGCTTGAGTTCTAAGTGGGGTATGCTCTTCATCGAAGTGAAGCACATCTTATATCCTAAATGAAAAATTTCCAGACATGAATATTATTTGACAAAATTCAAATACTGTTCCAATTTTCAGGAAATTTTAACAAATCAATCAGTTTCACTAAAGGATTTGAGGGAGATTAGGGTTGACTGGTTTTAGATTAAGATTTCGTTTGTATTTCATAGTCTAATCCAATTTCATCACTGAAAGTATTGTGATAGGTTCCTGAATGAACAAGCACCTCACAGGCAGAAAAAATGAGACAGAAGCAACACAAGAAGAAATGGTGAACTGCTTTTGTATTAATTGACTGAATTGTGAATATACTCAACTAAGGAATTCAGAAATTACAATAAAAGAAATATGAAAATAAGGTATTTGGCATTCGAGAGGCCAATGCTCTCCACAGTGATCTCTAAAATTCTGGTCTGCTTTTCTGTAGTGATCTTCCCCATTTATTCTGTTTTCTCTAAGTTCTAACTGCTTAGTAACCATGCACGTGCTTGCTATCATGTTAATTTCCAAACTGCCCTTGCTCATTTTCTACGTCTCTGGTAAGTTATGTGAATTGCGGTTTTATCGATACTTCCCCCCATGATATTCACCTTGTCCTCAAGGTGGAAGGAAGGAAATTGGTGTTTGATCATATCATAAGTCTCTACTACGAAGGGTCGGTTGAAGTCCGGAAGGGCGAGTACTGGAATCGATACCATGGCCGACTTCAGCTGACTGAATGCAAGCTCCGCTTCCTTGTCCCATCCAAAATTTCCTTTGCGTAACTTCTCTGTTAAAGGCCATGCCAATTTACCGTAATCTTTCATAAAACGGCGGTAGTAACCCGTAAGCCCCATAAATCCCCTCAACTCTTTCCTTTGCGTAACTTCTCTGTTAAAGGCCATGCCAATTTACCGTAATCCTTCATAAAACGGCGGTAGTAACCCGTAAGCCCCATAAATCCCCTCAACTCGCACAAGGAACTGGGTCTAGGCTAATTAACCATAACCTGAACCTTCGATTGATCCACCGCCACTCCCCGATCTGAGATACAATGCCCTAAATAATCCACTTCCTTTTGGCCAAAGCTACATTTCTTACAGTTGACATACAATTGGTGGCACTGTAGCAGCTCCAAAACGTCCTTCAAATGTGTCACGTGATCTTCCAGGCTACGGCTGAAGACCAAAATATCGTCAAAGAATACTAGCACAAACCGCCTCAGTTGTTCCTTAAACATCCTGTTCATAAGAGATTGGAAAGTGGCAGGGGCGTTGGTCAGTCCAAAGGACATCACCAAGAACTCATAATGTCGTTCATGCGTTCTAAAAGCCGTTTTGGGTATATCTTCCGGCTTGACCCGAATTTGATGATATCCTGCCTTCAAATCTAGTTTAGAAAAAATTGTCGCTCCATGCAATTCATCGATCATCGGAATGGGGAATTTATCCGGAATGGTAGCTCTGTAATCTACACAAAATCGCCACCCACCATCCTTTTTCTTTACTAACAAGACTAGACTCGAGAAGGGGCTGGAACTTGGCCAAATGATTTCCGCTGCTAGCATTTCTCTGACTAACTTTTCTATCTCGTTCTTTTGAACATTTGGGTATCGGAATGGCCGTACACTGATCGGTGTTGTTCCAGGCTGTAGATGGATCGAGTGATCCTGCCCTCGTTACGGAGGCAACCCCTTGGGTTATGAGAACACCCCCTCAAATTCACTCAACAACTCTGTAATTTGCGAAGGTGCTTCCCTCTGGTTCATATCCAGCTCCACTCCTAAACTTCCCAACTCCAGAAGCACTCATTCTCCCTCTTCTATGAAGGCTTTCATCATAGCCTTTAATGTCACCATGGTCTTACTGAGGCTTGGGTCTCCCTTAAGTGTGATAGCCGTTTTCCCGACCTGAAACTTCATTGTAAGTGACTTCCAATCTACCTTCGTCTGGCTCAAAGTGGAAAGCCATTTCATTTCCAAAATTACATCAGAGCTTCCTAGGTCCAAAGGAAGGAAATCCTCTATTATCTCCACGTTTTGAAGGATCAGACGAACCCCCTTGCACACCCCAGCTCCTTGCACTGCCAATCCCATTCCCATGATCACCCCATAACCTGTAGTCTCCGTTCTCGGCAGACCAAGCCTTTGCACCAATTCAGCTGACACAAAGTTATGGCTGGCACCACAGTCAACTAAAACCATCACTTCCTCCTCCAAATCTTCCCTCTCAGTTTCATGGTTTGGGGTGGTGTGAGCCCTACCACCGAATTCATGGATAGCTCGACCATCTCTCCTTTGACTGACTTACTCCCTTTCGGCGTCTCCTCTGTCGTTTCCTCCATCTCTAAGTGGTCTTGCTGCTCCTCGTCATAAATGAGCATCACATGCAGCTCTTTATTTTTGCACCGATGCCCGACTGAATATTTGTCATCACAGCGGAAGCACAACCCTCTCTCTCTCTTCGAATGCAATTCAGCTTCATTGAGCCTTTTTAAAGCTGGGTTCGCCATTTCGGTAGCTTCAGCGAGTCCGAAAGTAGCTGGCGGGCGGTTCGTTGGCAATTTAGGGCTTGAATTTAGGGTCGGAATGTAGCTTTGTCGTGGAACTGGGTTAGGAATTAAATTACTGTTGGGGCTGTAATTTAATTTACCCTTTACTGGGCCGGGTCCATTGGTATGGGCTTGTAAGACTTGGTTCGTTTCCTCAATCCTCTAGGCCAGCTCCATGATCCGGTCCAACCCTTTTGGTTGTATGACCCGGATCTCAGCCCTAATCTCTGGGCTCAGCCCATTCACAAAATGGCCCTCCAATATGGCTTCTGTTATTCCTCCAATCGGCGCCGCCAAGGTCTCAAACGCCATCCGGTAATCCCTCACCGATCCCATCTGCCGGAGAACCAAAAATTGTTCCTCTAGGGTTCCTTCTACTGATGATCGGAACCTTCCCCTTATCATGGACTTGAGTTCGTCCCAATTTCTCACCCCTTTCCTCTTTAGCTCCCACTAATACCAAGCCAAGGCCCCTTCCTAGAAGCACAAGGCTGCGGTCTCCAATTTCTCCTCCTATGTTAATTGGTTTACAATGAAGTAGCGCTCCGCCCTAAAAATCCAATCGTCGGGGTTACTTCCCATAAACACTGGCATTTCTAGTTTCCTTCCTCGGACTTCTGGTCTCCAATTCCCCCCAGTAGCTCCTCCTGCCTCCTTACTGCTCATCTCCTGACCCGGCGACATCTCAGAGTTCAAGGTATACTCTGACTCCTTCCCTCCTTCGCGGCCCTTCCTTTTCTTTTCCCCTTCAGCTTCCTCCCACTTGGATCTCATGTAGGAGAATTGCTCAGAGATGATCAACATATTTTTCTCAATATTCTGTACTCGCTGCATATCCACTTGCATCCTCTCTATCCCTTGTTGCATTCCTTCCAACTGCTCCTGCAACTTTTGTTGGGCTCCTTCCAATGATCTGACTCGCTCTGCCACGGTCACCATCAGGATTAAGGCTCTGATACCAAAATGATAGGTTCCTGAATGAACAAGCACCTCACAGACAGAAAAAATGAGACAGAAGCAACACAAGAAGAAATGGTGAACTGCTTTTGTATTAATTGACTGAACTGTGAATATACTCAACTAAGGAATTCAGAAATTACAATAAAAGAAATATGAAAATAAGGTATTTGGCATTCGAGAGGCCAATGCTCTCCACAGTGATCTCTAAAATTCTGGTCCGCTTTTCTGTAGTGATCTTCCCCATTTATTCTATTTTCTCTAAGTTCTAACTGCTTAGTAACCATGCACATGCTTGCTATCCTGTTAATTCCCAAACTGCCCTTGCTCATTTTCTACGTCTCTGGTAAGTTATGTGAATTGCGGTTTTATCATATTGACACTGCCAACTTTCTGCAAATTAGTAGTTCAGATGAAAGGACTCAGAAAGGCGAAAGCCACAAAATTTTATGTAGGGTTCTTTCTCCCACTGTGCCTTTTATATTTTTGCAGTGCATGAACAAATCTCAGGAAAAATACGTTGATATTTTGCTGTTTCTGTTCTTTTTCATTATGTCTTTCGACTGGACATTTCTTTTTAATTTTCGGCCGTAAGATTCAGATTCCCTATTACAGTGAAGTGAAGGTTTCTTCCTCCCATTAATGCATAGTTGACTCTGTTTTTTCTTCTATTTTTTCAGTATGGTGGGGGATTGGGGCTGCATTGGAACTGCTATTATTGACCTATTTAAAAAGTATTTAAAAAATTTCTCTCCATTTGCATTTTTCATTAAATGTGCGGTCATGATCTATCAATTAGCAGATTTGGAATTGCAGTATTTATGATGTTACTTTGACCATGAAAACCATATGCTTTTTCTCACTAAAATGTTGCTATGCATTAATCAAATTATTTTCCTTTTTCCTTATTCTTACAGATACGTGATCCTCCTGTCAGTGTGTATAAGGGTTACTCCATGCCCAAGGACACCGAGAAATATCTTATGGCTTGTGGGCTTAAGAATGCTCTTTATTCCATCAGAGCGTCAGATCTAACTGAGGACCTTTTCGGCACTCTTGTACCGTGCCCTTTCCAGGTCAGATAATTATCACTTTTTTGGTAAGCCTTTTCGTAATGCAGTTTTTTTTTGGAAAATTTATCTGTCCTATATAATAAAAATTTATCAAAAATAATTTCAACTCCCCTCGACCCGCTTGGATTTTTTATGAAGGTAATCATAACGCCTAGGTTTATGCAGTTCTGGTATCTTTAGCAATCCTGCATTTGTGCTTCTATTTATGTTGTCAAAAAAATTGTCAATGGAAAGCCACAAGAATCTATATTCCAGAACAATAAATTTCCTGTCTCAATTGCCCTCAATTTCCTGAAGGAATTTCTATTATTAGTTTGATCTCTTATTTATATTGCTGGGTCTTGTGTAAAAGAGATGTGCACTACTTAATACAGGGAGTAGCTTAAGTGAAGTACTGTAATTGTTGAAGTGACAAAATCAATACGCTAGTTAAACTCTAGGTAAAGTACATTGTAGGATAAGATAATATTTACCTCGACAAACTCCAAAAGTCTTGTTGTGTTCAGCTCAGACAATCTTGTTGTGTTCAGCAAAAGCAAAAATATAAAAACAATCTGGTGTAGTGCAGTTTCTGGTTAATATTTATTTACTTTAGTATTTCACGATGTATAAACAATTCATTTTACAGCAACCTTCTTCTTCTAGAGGTATAACGTTGAGTGATCCAACAACAAAAGAGAGGATACAGGAAGCTCGGCAGTCTGATTATGGCGTAAGTCAATGTTATTACCTAGTTCTGTGATCCATTCTATATGTTGAATGTTTGTACAGCATATATTTGCTGGAAGCTGAAACATGCAATTCAAACTATACTTCAGAATGAATTGATGAAGAATATAGTATCATGATGAGAGTCGAGACTCGATTGAATCTTCTTCCTCAAGACATAAATCAATTACATAAGAAGGATATCTGTGTTTCCTATTTTTGGAGACCTCTTCAAATTGAACTAGAAGTTTGATTGTGTTGGTATCAAATACTTTCAGATGTGAAAGTTGTGTAGGGTGAGTATGTGATTTGTAGCTATGTAGTCAACTGTTCACATAGTGGATGTTGCAACCTTATCTAGATGGAATGGCGTAAGATACAATGAACAAGAACAAGATTGTGGAGAATAGAGGGAGGAAGAGAGAAGAAAGAGAAGAGGGAGAGAGAGAGAGAGAGAGAGAGGATAGAGAGAGATTGGGGGAGAAAATATCAATTTATTTAATTATCAAATTGTGTCTACTACATTTCATAAACACCCTTTATATAGAGTTTAAACTATTCATAATTGAAGTTGGAAAATACTATAAAATTTATTAAGAGCTTGTTTGGTAGAGCTAAAAAGTGGATTAAAATTGAAAATATGACCGTTATTGAATCTCACTCATCTAATAAAAGTCAACAATAACGATTAGTTTTTCAATTTTAATCCGATTTTAATCTCTACCAAACACACTTTAAATTAAACCCTACTCATATTTCCTAAAATGAGCGTCTAATTTGGAAATTGAATTAAATACTATCTCGACCAAGATTCCTATAATTTCTCTCTAGCTTAGAGAACTCGACTTTGACAAGATAGACTGTAACTTCTGAACTAAGGAGGACGATCTTTCTTCTTGATCAAGTAACTATACCGACCATATGTTGATGACTAAATCTGGAAATTATTTTCCAAGCATTTGATTTGACTATGGTGGACGATTTTTTTTTCTTTTAACCAAGTAGGGACAAGGAATTCAATGAAGCAAGGACTTGTGCAACTCATTCACAAAAATTACCACAGAATTCAAATGAGCATGATGCAGTAGTTTGCAACAACAATGGTTCGAATATGTCCCGATAAGGAAATACTTCTGATATATTGAAAACAAAAACTTCATTTTTGTATGATGGCCAAGCAAATAGATTAATTTCAAGTGAGTGATACAAATTTTTTCTTTTAATATCTCGGAAATTACGCCAAAAAAATATGTAACAAGACATAAACATCACCATGAAAGCATCCTTGCCTAAACTGTACGTCAAAAGCATGATTGAGAAGGATTTGTCTTTTAATCTCAGCATGAAAATTAACAAAGTGCAGAGGTAAAACAATATGATGATATATAGTAGGCAACAACCGACTATCGATAGGAAAAGAATGCAATCAAATAGTTGTCTTGAATAAAAATGAGGCCACCCAGAGAGTGTATGTAACGACCCAATCTTTATGCTCAAGCCGTTAACTTATGTATTGTCCGCTATTGGAGAGCTTGAGTTAATCTTATCTCTCACGAATTTCTATTGCGTCCTTAGGACTCGAATCCATGATTTTTCTCTTAAGAGATTTAGAGGGTGTTTGGTGTAGATTAAAATTAGATTTTTTAGTAGATTGTGGTAGAGATTTTTGAAATGTGTGGTTGAAAAGTTGTGGGACCCATGAAAGATGTGACTAATATTAATTGTTTGACTTTGACTTGGACTAAAATCGGATTTTAATCCGGACCAAACAGGGCTTAAACTGAATTATGGTGCCGAGTCATTACAGTGTCACTCAGTTGATGTAACACCAAAACAAAGTCAGCGAGAAAGTCACTCAAAAGAGTTGGTGATATCAATTTTGGCACGAGATTGACATGTAGAATGTTTGGTATAGATGGCAGTGCTATAGGCAAATCCTCAATTGTGTCATAGTCAATTATGTTGAAACTCGGATCATCGCTATCAGAATATTCAATAAGCTCAAAAATAAAAACTTTATGTTTTGCCTTATGATGAGGAGTAACATAACCAAGCTTGGGAAGTGACTGTCGAGATTAGGGTGGGAGACCTAGTGTGTGACATGCTTGGTGAAGATGGAAGGATATGTCCCATAGGTTAGTTTGTTAGTAACCTCCATCTAAATATTGGGAAGTGGGAATATCGTGATGTATGATTTTAGGATTTAAACCATTGAAAAACCTAGATGTTGTGATGTGGAGGGCTTTATAACACAACTATGTAATACCTCTTTGAAATGGGCTAGATATTAGCTATTATTGGCTGTACATTGCCTATAGTATAAAAAGAATTAATCTAGCGATTGAGTTCGATAATACACAGGGCATATTTATTCATCTCATCCCACAAAGTAACAATGCGTTGACCATCAATATCACACGAAAATATCTTCCAATAACTCCTAGCAGATCTAACAAGTGACATATTAGCATGACAAATATGAATGGAGTCACTTAATTTGTGAAAGTAAAGAATTTTCAAGATTATGAAGTCAATCAATAAATGACTGGGGACTAGCCATAACATCAAAGTACAACAGTTTTAGGTTAACTAGTCTAGTAGGATAATGAATGTCTTCAGCGTAGTCTTTAGACCAGGAATAATTGTATTGATAAGGGCAATACGCTATAGTGGTAACGAAGTAGGGGTATGGTGTTGCTATAAGAATTTTTATATGAATTCATGGTTTTATATGATGCTTTTTTTATTCTAGTTTTTAAAAAATGACAACCAAAACATTGAAATAACAGAACGTTTTTAGCATAATAGAAATTGATACTTCACGAGACTTAGAAGAGCTAAACGGTCCAAATCATCATCTTTAAGCTGATTCAATTGAATTCTCCTGAGCGGCTAATTCAATTTGCAGGAATAAAACAAATCACGTGTCCTTGTGAATAGTAATGTTTTTTTTATAGAGTTTTTTCCTGTTGATTGTTTTTGCCCCTTAACTTTTCTTGTGTTTGAATTTGGTCTACTGTGGGAATTTTTGGTGTTGTGATAGGGGAAACGGTTGGTAAGGGTGCTTATGGATGTAGAGGATGGTAGAGGCCATCCTAGGGATGTGGTGGTGATTGAAATAAACTTTTGAACTTGAACACTTATCAAAACTTCTCAAAATTGTTCGACTAAAAGAAAATGACTTGATCTGATATCAAATTGATGTAAGGTGCAGCAAATAAGAACAAGATTAAGGAGAAGAAGGAGAAGAAGATGGAGAGAATAGAGAGAATTTGGGGGAGAAAGTATACATTTATTTCATTATCAAAGTTGTATGTATTACAATGCATAAGCCTCCTTTATATAGTGTTTAAACTAGTCCCAATTGAATTAGGAACATACGATAAAATCTATTAAATTAAACCTTAATAAAGCATGTCAAGTTTGATTAGCGGAGAGAGTAACAACATTTGACCATCTTGAACGAGTGGTCCGTGGTTGGTGCTAATTAGTAGTCTTCGAGATAAGTGCTTTTGTGCGTGTATTTTTTAAATGACTAAGAGCCTTTATATTTAAGAGCTGACTTTTGCAATAAATTCTTAAATGTGACTTGATGTTGAAAACCAAATTCTTATCATATTCTGTTAGTCATACTATAAGAATTGAAATAGATGTTTTGACGACTTGATTGCTAAAGGCCTAATCCGTGTAATAATTACAGCAGTCTTGTACTCTTGAGTTTGATGGTTCCTCAAAAGGAAATCCTGGACAAGCTGGAGCAGGAGCTATACTACGATCTGATGATGGAACTTTGGTAAACATTGTCATCCTTTGTTTTTACACTTTTTTTTTTTCTGATACATTATTATATCTCTTACTGTTTTTTAATTGTTAGATTTGTAGGTTACGCGAAGGTTTAGGAATAGCAACCAATAATGCTGCTGAGTATCGAGGCATGATTTTGGGGTTGAAATATGCACTTGGAAAAGGGTATACAAGTATTCTTGTTCGGGGTGACTCGAAACTTGTTTGTATGCAGGTATACACATGCTTTTTGTATGTGGTGTACGTGAATGCAGTTTTATTACTGTCTTTTTGGGCTTTATATTGCATATTTCCTGTCATTTAGTGCAGTGACTGCAGTTTAGCTTCTATGAGTTGATCCATCTTTTATATTCTCAATGGAGAATTAATACAGGAAATAATCGCTATATGTTTCTAATTTTAGTTTTCATTTTAGAGATGATATTAGGTAAATGGAACTCGTATTATCAATTGATGGAATCTTTTACTGCTATTGTTTAGTGAATCTCTCTGTGGTTTTCCTTTGTGAAGTTTACGTTCTGAGGGATATTTCATGAACAGATTCAGGGTCAATGGAAGGTAAAAAACGAGAACATCTCCAATTTGTACGAGGAGGCAAAGAAATTAAAGGATAGGTTTCTTTCATTTGAGATTTCTCATGTACTTAGGGTAAGCTCAGTTGTATAACTTTTTGTTTGACAATGCAACCCTGTTAGGCTGTTACACGCCTGTCTCGATTAGTCCACCGAAAAGAATCTTCGATTTTGTTGGTGATGTTTTCCATGATTCATTTGTTAAGCAAATGTCAACATTGTTTTCCCTAGGCTTTTTAAGTGTTAAATGCTGACATTTTTATTTTATATTCTGGGAGGACTTGAACTCTGAGGCGGATGCTCAAGCAAACTTAGCTGCAGTTCTTGCAGGTAATAGTTTCTCCCTTATTTGCAACTCTGAATTCGAGCATGTTTGGCTAAGCTTAAAAGGTTCACTAAAGAGTAATAACTAGTTTTTAATTGGAGCAAATTAGAAATAGGTTATTTTACAAGCAGTAATTTTATTTAACTTAAAAGTAAGAAAAAAGTAACTTATCCAAACATTTTTGGAAATAGGAGCAACTTTTTTCTTATTTTTAAGCTTAACAAAATATGCTTTCCTAGTCACTGAAGGTGTATTAAGTTTGTTTCGATCTATCTGATACTGCAGAAGGTCAAGTTCAGGAGGAGATCGATAAATAGCTGCTGGGAAAAAGCAGGTGGCTATGGAGAGATTGATTAAGAAAATATATAGCAGTCATGTCAAGAATCTCTGCGCGTTTCAAATCTTTGAGTTCATCTGTCAATTGTTGCTGCATTTTTTGTCGTAAAATTCATATTTTACTTTATTTCATATTGCGAGTATGTCAACCACACAAGTTTGGAGTTTCGTTATTACAATTGCAATTTTGAGCCATTTTAATTTTGCTCATGTATCTACCCTATTGACAGGAGTTTTCAAGAGGGAAACATTGGGTTAAAGTTGACATTTTACATATTTTTTCAGTCTTGTAATTCAATAAAGGTGTCCTTGTTTAGTGTTTTTTGAACTTGGGATTTTGAGAATTTGTTATAAAAAAAAAATGGAATGATAAACCAACTTTGTCTATTACATGGTTTGAACGTATCATCGAACATTTCATAAGAAACTGAGCGAAAGTGTTGCCACACAATTCTCCTTTCCATGCGACTTCAGAAAAGATGGAAAACTGCTGCATGAGATTATGGAGCCCCTGGGCTCTATACTCAGGGAACGCAAAATAATGCGCTAACCATTTTTCGCAACTTCCACAAAGATCCCAGACTGCTAGATGAGTTTATAGAGCCCCAGCCGGACTAGCTATGTGATATCTTAGCTTCTAGTCCACTCTTTCCAGTCCTTGTCGACGTGATCTTGAGCCCATTTAACAGCTGCTCGTGCAGCTTGAGGACCCCCAGGCAAACCTCTCTCATTTAGGATATCGGCCATATCGATGAATGGAGTAACTAAGAGTGTTCCCGGACCACCATACTCCGTATGCAAGAAATCATTGAGGATCTGTTCAAATATTATACAAAATAGGATAATTCAGCATTTGTACGAACAATAAAGAGATTACATTGATAACACAGAGTAAAGAATGCCCACAAAACAAGAAGACAGAATGAAAAGCTTCAAAGAAGGCTGAGACGCCTTAACAGAATAAGGAAAATCTTAAAAAAATGTAACCCTCGTTTTCAGAATTATAACCTTCACAACCTGTCACATGAAGAGTAAAAATGCATTTCAATATTAAGCCGTGTAAAGATAGCTTGGCTTTCAAGATGGCAAAGGCGCGTTCTATTGCATTTGATGGTTCGCAGTCCAGTGGTGTCAGCCAATAGTCACTGTGAACTATGTAGGATAAAGGTCTTTGCAAATTCTTAAACTCAGGAGTGTGAGTTTGGCATTTCAAAATTTTTCCAATATCCATGGAAAGAAGAAAATAGGAAAGGATACAGATTTTTATCTCGATTATCATTTATTTCCCATTAAAACATGCTCAATCAATTGATGAATGGAACCAACAAGATGGTTGCTGTTAGCCAGCATGATTCTCAAAATAACAAGCCTCTACAGAGCAAGAAACAAACTTGAATTTCTAGAAAATCAAGAATAAGGAAGCAGATTCAAGTAATTATAAGTTCACCAAATGCACTTAAACTATTTAATTCTCAAGTTGCTGCTGTTGTCTTTCAGAAATTAAAATCAATAGTGTAAATAATTTACTTATCAGGAAGAAGGCTTAGTAGTTGTTATATTTATATCCAATCGTTATAAGTACATAAAATTCAAAATCAACAGGGATATTATTTAGCACAATGTTCTAAAAGTATACCTTATATGATTTGGGCATTATTGTTTATAATCCCAACTCCCACTGGCAAACACTTATAAGTGATAACAAGAAACTCCAGCATAAAAATCTAATTGAACAAAGATAAAAGCAGAACACCCAAAAAAAAAAGGGACAGCAGAAGTACCTCAGTACAGATTCCTACTACTTCTTCAACAGACTCTCCAAACATATCTTTCTTGGAGAGCTTCTTAATCAAATGGGTCCTAAATTTTTCAGTCTCCTGAACCCATAACATCATATTAATTACCAAACCAACCAAGAAAACGCCCATTCATTCAAGTAACTAAGCACAATTTAACAGAAAACTTACAGTATCAGCAAATTCAGGAATTGGGTCAGGGAATTTGTATTCTGCAGCCCTGCAAATGAAGCTGTGATTCCTTTTCCTGGAAGTTACTGAAGTGTTAAAATGAGTGTTTTTGGCTATATTTCTATGTGAAGAAAGTGGAGTGGAGTAGGAGATTGAAATTGGAAGAGGTGAAGAAGAGGAGGAGGAAGGGTAAAGAATTAAGGGGGCAGTAGGTGTAGCCGAAAGAGCCATCTCAATATCCTGTTACCCAAATTGCTGCGGAGGGTTTTAGTGCTAGACTCAGTGACTCACATAAGCCAACTACCACAAAGCTACCAGATGTGTTGGCAACAATTAAAATATTGATAAAAATGTCTATATTACTCTTAATAAAATATATTGTAAAATATATCATTCATTTATTCTTTATTTAAATCAATGTTCTATATTCCTGATATAGAATAACTTTAGTTTATTTCTCCTAATAAATAGAAAAGTCA